>VMBQ01004338.1:43286-168747 GCA_007657795.1 Dreissena rostriformis | reverse complement strand
AAAAATGGAATTAAAAAAAGTTCTGTCTAATAAACTTTTTTCGAAACTGCTCAAATATGTTCATCTACGTATTGTTATCATAAAACAAAAATAAAAAAGGGGGGTCACCGCACTTTTAACAGAGATTTTTTTGTTCAACTATCCCTACCGTCTATGTCAAATTTCCTAAAATACAGCAATTAGGCGAAACCCAAGTACCGGTACACAGACTCTTATGCATAAACATTATAGATTGTTTACAATCTTAATTGGGATCACAACGGCTTACTAAAACACAGCACTAATACAATATTTAATCACAAACATAAGACCATACAGTATCAAACTCGACCTTAATCCTCCATAACAGGGACTTGTTGACAGATTTCGGCATGTTTTGGAGTTTGTGATTAAATGCTTTAAATTTATTAATGTAAACAACAGGACTAAAGAGCTCCAGGAAAAAAACAAGAGTGAAATAAAAGAAAGAAAAAAAGAATAAAAAAAGTTAACCGCACCTGGTATCGAACCACTGAGAACCTATTATGAACCTACTCGGTCATAAATGTGTGATGATTCTGATAACAAAACTATTGGGTTGTGATAATAGCATCGGTGTTGCCATAAATATATTCTCTGTTAAATAAACTGCCGCAACACCCCTTAAACACAAGAGACATAGCTAACGCGTTCCATTGATTAAGTAAGTCGTTCCCTCGAGTTAGTTTGTCGTTGGAACGAGATAGAAAAAAGAGGAGTGCATTAAAAAGAGAGGAGTGTATGTGACCTCTATGCCACGGTACAATTTAGTGCTCGTTTGTCGTATGTCATTATAGCCATATTTGAAGATAATAAGAATAAAACTAGTTGAGATAGAGAAAGGACATAATGCGTCCCATTTTTAAAACTGGTGCATAAACTGATAAGTGTTTGAATGAAGATAATGCACAATTGTTAATTAATAAGGGTTTTTATCATTGGTTGTTGACCCCGGTATTAATGCAAAATAATAACGCCTTGTTTATTAATGTAAGTTCTATGGTATATATTTTTTCTTTCCGCACATTCAATTAAAAACAATGATAAACGCTAGTATATGATAAGTATATGATAATTCTTACTCTGAGTCTACGTGGAATTCTTTCTCTGGGTTTCACGTCAATTTCCCAATCGAACTCGGCCTGAAATGCGCAACACCACTGTAGTTCCTTTAGTTAAAAATAGCTACCCGTACCTTAGCAGCCGGACAGGAATCCCACGAAATGGTTTTAACAAGTTACATATATACAAGGACGTTAGGTGTGTCTTTATCAAACTAACTACCAATGTGAGTAGTGCCGCATGAAAAATACATACAAAAATCGTTTGATATGATAGTGCTTTTTGTAAGCTATTACAAACCAAAAAAGTGGGTATTACACGTGTGTGGTCTATTCTTCATACTCTGTGTGATTGGCAACGATTTGACTAATTTTGCGAAAATTTTAAATTTATTCCGCACATAAATTCAAAATGTAAATTACATTATTGTATAGGTGGTTTCTATCATATTTCTACTCACATCAATGCAGTCGCCCCCGGGCCCGGCCCTAAAGGGCGCTGGACGACGAACATTTCCGGCTGTATCAGGGGCCGCGACAGGAGCGCCAGGCACGGCAACGGGCACGGCAACGGGCACAGCAAATGGCACGGCAACGGGCACAGCAAAGGGCACGGCAACGGGCACGGCAAAGGGCACGGCATCGGGCACGGCAACGTTGCTAGGGATCACACTTGCAGTGCCCCGTCTACGTCGCTGCGGAACTGTCACGCAAAACCTTACATATTTGATAAGAATATCTTTTATTTCCTTCAGTGAAGGCATTTTGAATACAAAGCAGCAAAACAACGCGACTTCGCTTTAAACTCGTTGGAATGATATGGAAACAACGTCAATTACGTCATTAACGTCGTGTGACGTCATAATTTATGACGTAATAGCATAGCAAAATAGTTATTATTTGACGCATTTTTTCGTTCAACCTAAAATATGAAGAAGAAAAAGCATATTAAACTTTGATTATTGCTATGTTGGATAAGAAGGAAAAAAATTAATGACTTTCTCCTCTTTTTACAGGCTGCCAGTGGGAAACAGGGGGGGGGGACGTACCTCCACTGACCCACATGGTTATCCACTAACTAACTTATTAAACTGAAATAGGAAAAAGGATATTTTTCCTTCAACTTTGTGTGACCCGAATCTGATTGATATTGTTTATTCAAGAACCACGCCGTAAGAAGCCGCTATCGAAGTATTTGTTGGATGGGGGGTGACACAACTGCATCCAACACCACCGTCAGATCACTATCGCCAAGAGTACGCAAATAACGGTTGGTTATTGGAGGAAATACAAGCGGCGGTCCACAAGGAGAGATTTCAGATTCGCAGTTGACACCAAGTCTTAATCGCGCATTCATAACATCACGTTGAGAACTCCGTAGTACTGACCTTTTTCATCATTCATCCAGTCGAAACTATAACGTGATTCCTCGAAAATTATTGATTTTAATTATCGTTAATAAACTTTTTCGCAATATAGTTATGACCATACAACTTTGTATAGACTCCGTTTCTATATTAACTCCTTATATATAAGTAAAATGTGGCGTGTTCTGAGAAAACTGGGCAAAATGCTTGTGCGTAAAGTGTCATTCCAAATTAGCCTGTGCAGTTCGCACAGGCTAATCCGGGACGACACTTTCCGCCTAAACTAGATTTTCGCTAAGGAGAGACTTCATTTAAACGAAAAATTGCATAAAAGCGGAAATTGTCGTCCCTGATTAGCCTGTGCGGACTGCACAGGCTAATCTGGGATGACAATTTACGCACAAGCATTTTGCCCAGTTTTTTCAGAACACGCCTCAAATAACAATGCTGACAAAGCAAATGGTTAGTAATGTGATTTTCGTGTATGGATAGAATATTCGAAAATGTCCACAGTTTAAGTATCGTTAACTATAAAATGCTCAAGAGTATCTTAAAACTACCTAAACTTTGCGACATATCGTAATTACTTTAACGATGCATGCCGATATCTCCATCAATTGCATCGACATTCAAGAAGTATTCAAGGTGTGTTAGTGTGAGTAAAATGTTAACACATTTAAAACAACAAAAATGTGAAACACGTAAAATGTGAAGCAATTCCAAAGGCGTAATTCTTAAATAGTGTAGTTTATTAGTTTATTACAGTCTCATCAGCATATATGCAATCACGACATACAATAAAAAAAACATAAGCATAATAATAGCATGCTGCCACTCGGAAGTATCGAGTTATAAGAGACTAGAATATTATATCAACATAAGAATCATCATACACTTATAGTGAAATGAAAGGGAGCTAACCCCTGAGTTCAAATTACAGAAACTGTTACATGAACTACAGAGTTACCTCTCTTCCAAATACCATAAAGTTATATAGTCTCCACTAAAGTCTGGAAGCATTGTAAGACAGGCCACAAGGCGTTACCAGTGTGGAGACGGATAAACAAAAACAGCCTTAAATTAAGCTTCAAAGTTTTGCATTACTATCTTAGATCACATTCGGTAGTTTATTCCGTTTTTATAAATGTCTTACTATGAATGTGACATTAACACGCCATTACTGTAATAGACTATGCACTTAATGTAACGCTCGAGAAGTTGGTGACGAATATCATTATCTTTTTAAATGTACTGTTTTTACAAAATTACGGAAATTATACCTAATATATATATAAGAAACAGTGTTTGCGTAAGTGTCGACGCCTTAATGAACGAAAAGAATACACAAACACTATTGAATCAGGGCAAGTTTTTGAAGGCAGTTCTGAACAGTATACATTAGCCACCCGACACACAACAAGTTATTGCCTTTGTTTTGTTAGTATTTTTTTTGTTGGCAGTGTCATAACTGTACTGTATCTGTATTTGTATTACTATACCTCGTATCGCATTTGTGAATGTGCTGAGTGTCCTAGAAACTGGTAAACTGGATATATGTGTCGTGTTCTGAGAAAACTGGACGAAATGCATGTGCGTAAATTGTCATTTGTGCAATAAGCACAGGCTAATCTGGGACGACACTTTCCGCTTATATCTGTCTGTCTGTCTGTCTGTCTGTCTGTCTGTCTGTCTGTCTGTCTGTCTGTCTGTCTGTCTGTCTGTGTTAAGTGAGCTATAACATTACTAAGTTATAACATTTTTTAAAGTACAGAAGTTGGTCTTTACTCAAATTATCATAAGATCAGTGTTGTTGTTTTTTTTATTAATGGTTTATAATATTTTTTAAACACATACATACACAGCAAATTAAACATAGTTTATTTTAAAAGCAACTACAATACTTTTACTTAATATTAAAGTACTTATTGTTGAAAAACCGCTGAAAGCGTCTCGTTACTTTATAGTGGCCCTACTTTAACCATAATGCTACCAATGTGTTTAAAATTAGAAGTGGGACGTGCCATATGAGACAAAATGAAAAACTTAAGATAATGCACAGATAATTTACCGTTGCAGGTACATGTATCTTAAGTGTGGTAAACGAGAAGGTTTCAAATTCAAGAGGTTTGAACACGTGTATTCTGATAAGGGCGTTACATTATCTATTCACGACTGCCAACATCGAAAGAGAGAACTTGACCTTGTATTCATCTGATATATCGTACCATTTGACACCGGGTGATTATGCATGTATGTATGCACCTGCATTTAAGTTCGTATACCATACACGTGGTATAAAAAGGAGAAAAAGACATGTACAAATATGTTAACAAAAATCGGCGGTCGTTATTGTGGGGGACATAATTATTAACGAAAGTTCTATTTCCAAAGCAAAATTACGATAATAAAAATGAATCCTTACACCCATTAAATATCGGATAAAATAGCTTCTTCGTAAAACAATAATAGGGGCGGCGCTCTGCGAAAAGAGGGTTTAATGCATGTGCAAAAAGTGTCGTCCCAGTTTAGCCTGTGCAGTGTACACAGGCTAATTAGGGGCGACACTTCCCGCCTAAAATGGATTTTTGCTAAGAAAATTCTTTCTTTAAACGAAAAATATCATAAAAACGGAAAGTGTCGTCCCTGATTAGCCTGTGCGGGCTGCACAGGCTAATCTGCGAAGACACTTTACGCACATGCATTAAACCCCGTTTTCACAGAGCGCGTCTCATATGTTTTTTTATGTATACCAATTGTGGAAAAGGAACATGCTAGTTTCATTAATATACTGATTTCATTATCAAACGTTGTTACTAGTTTAGTCGTACAGAAGTCGAAAACTTGAAAGAGGGGGTATTGTTCTGTGCCGACTGGTCGGTGTCAGTAACAGCAGCTGGGAGTGGTGCAGGCGTAATTTGCTCCTTAAATCATTATGAAAAATAAAGACACATAATAGTAATTGCACTAATGGTTTGCACAAAAAAGTAAACTACGAATATATTTACATGTGTATGTTTCTATGACCGAGTTTTATAAAAAAAAAAAAAAACCTAGCGTATATACCGTGTACTTTTAAGGGATGTTGTTAGTATAGCAAAAGCGATCTTGAAGTTTATATAGAGATGAACAGTTTGAAAGTTAAATTCGATACCACTTTTTTAATTAAATGATAGTGTTACTATCAAGTCATTTGGATTATAAGTACTGTTGTCGTTCAGTGTCAATCAAGTTATTACTACGCGCATATATTGTAATTGATAAAAAAGCAACTTTATACACTAATTTACGAATGGCTTCTTTTATATTGTGTTTGATTGTGCGGGTAAACTTATTCGTTTTACTCCATGCTTAGTCTTCAAGCGTCTACATATATCACTTCATAGGCTGTCCACGGAAACCGAGTATTTTAAAAGCGCGACGCAAGGTAATTGTGGTGATAATTTTAAGATGTGCAATTACATCTCAATGAGCATGACATAGGTATGTATATATAAAATTGCATTTGTATTGTATGACAAGTTTCACATTTTGTGTGATAAATGGCACATATTTAGAAAAAAAATAATAAAGCAAAACATGTCTCCAACGCGCATATAACCTGTTTGTATGAAAACTGCGCTTATTTGAAAACATGTTTCTTATGGCTAAATTTGACCTTTGACCTCTAAGTGTGACCTTAACATTGGTGTTATGAGACGAGTGATACACGGGACACTCAAGATCCTTATGTGTCGCGTTCTGAGAAAACTGGGCAAAATGCATGTGCGTTAAGTGTCATCCCAGATTAGCCTGTGCAGTCCGCACAGACTAAACCGGGACGACACTTTCCGCCTATACTGGATTTTTCGCATAAAAAATACATCATTTAAACGAAAAATTCCATAAAAGTGGAAATTGTCGTCCCTGATTAGCCTGTGTGGACTGCACAGGCTAATCTGGGATGACAATTTACGCACAAGCATTATGCCCAGTTGTCTCAGAACGCGACACTTTTGGTCATTTGGGATAAGTTTTATAAGTATCGCATTACGAATTGCACACACCGGACACGCTGCTTATGGCCAAATGTGACCTTTGAACTCTAAATGTGACCTTGACCTTTGAGGAAAGGAAAATAATGTTTCAAGCGACATCTCGTCTTATTATGGATTACATTTTTTCCAAATTATTTAAAAAAGAAACCAATATAAGGCAAAATTATGGATGAGGCAGGAATTTGCAATCTGTTTTTTTCGCCAACTCTGACCTTTGACCTCTAAGTGTGACCTTTTACTGTTGAGGTAAGAAAACGAGAGTTACACGCGACACGTAGACCTATGATGGTTTAGATTGGTGACAAAGTTATAGCTGAGACAGGAATTGCCAAACGGCTGTATGGCCAAATTTGGCATTTTACCTCTTAGTGTTACCTTGACTTTTGAAGTAAAGTGACCCGTATTACACGCGACATGTTGTCTTATGATTGTGGACTTTTGTGCCAAATTAAATCAGAATCCACCAACATATGGAAAAGTTATAAGGGGAGGCAATTTTGCATAACGCGCAGACATACAGACATGCAGGCGGACAGAACGACTGCTTTAAGCCGCCTTCTAAGTGTGCATAAACGAGATAACATTGAGCCTCGCTCTGCGAAAAGGGGGTTGAATGAATATGCGTAAAGTGTATTCCAAGATAAGCCTGTGCAGAATGTCATTCGTCGAAGGTAAAAAGCTAAACTGAAAACAAGTGTCTTGCTTTTGGCATACAAGGTTTTTTATTTACGATTGTTTTGTGTCAAAAATCATAGAGTTTAAATTAGTGCTGCAGCGAATCCAAAATTTCAATGGGATCCGAATTCGAATCCAAAGGCCCGGATATCGAATATTGGTTCGAATCCTAATTTGAAAGTAAAAATACGCAAAAAAAAATATAATTTATATTTCTATAACCAAAATTGTTTTGAACCACCAGAACATATTTTTTTCTTATGAAAAAAATTAAATAACTTTTATTATTATTATAAACTGTATTACTCCAAACAAAGAACAATAATCAAGTTAAAGTTTAAGAAAATAAGAAGCCTCAAACATCTTTTAAATAAACAAAAAATCTGCAATATGACTAGATTAAAGTTGCTTCACAAATCAAAAGTCTTGTCAAGTTACATGTGTCTTAAAGTACATGTACCTCAAAAATACGGAAAAAAATAAGTTCCTGTATCTCAAAAAATCTCAACACAATTAACAAGTTTTTGTTAATTTCAAAAACACTTAGTTCTCGTCAGATTTTAAGTGGGGATGTCTTGTTTCTAAGTGTTTATAAGGGTTGGAGGTTGTTCCGGTTCTGTTAGTTGCATTAATGTAACTCTGGACTCCGTTAACACAACGTTTCGAGTTACAAGTCGAGAGGATACAAGCAATAGAGCAAAATCAAAATCTATAAAATAACATTTTCTCCGGCAATTAGAGTAAGGGTCACCCAAGAAAACAATTTGTATTCATTCCCAGACGAAACAAAACAGTTAACGAGATAAAACATACTTTTATCGAAAATTAGATTTCCCAATAAAAACTCGGTCAAATTTCGGCCATGACAGTTACCGCGTGATCTCGCGAGATTTGAAAAAGAAATGTAGGAGGAGCTATGCCATATAAGGTAATCCTACTACGATGTTTACATACTACGATTACCATATATTGGGTTTCTGGCCTATTTTCTGATTGGCTGCCAAAAAACTTATGCAAATAAGGTCAAACCGGAAATTCCCACGTTTTGTTGAAGATGGCGGACAATCTAGGCGAAATAACTCTGATCCTTTTTTGGTTTTGGAAAAAGTGGAAATAACCCTTCAATTGGTATGTTTCATTAGAAATGTTTACTCGTATGAACTGGAAATTCTTTTTTGTCCTCAAATAGTTCAAGTTTAATGCTCTACACTGTAAGATAAGTCTTAAAATCATGCCGGTGTGATTCACTCCAGCACTTGCTCCATTGAAAAGACCTTTTCGTTTCATAACTGTCGCCGGACGTAGGACGAAGACAGTTATGTTTATCACAACTAGGTTCTGTATACAAGGGGAACCTTACATACTTTGCAAACGGCGTTTGCTTTGTCAAGTTCTGTTGAATTAGTTTGCTCATAAAACCCGAAATGCTTCCACACAGAGGATTTTAATTGTTTATGTTCATCGTGAATTTTCTCCTGTGCCATTTTGCACCATCGAACACAAAAGAAGACTGTGTGTGTACCATGTTTCTGTCGAAAAAGTAGCGATAATCGTGACAAACTACGTACCAGAAAGCCTTTCAAACACAAAGAAACAATTTAACGAAAAGTATTCGGGCGAAAGAAACAACTACCGCAAAGGAGAGGTTAAACTCAACTAAGATCCGGATTCGAAACCGATTTTACCAATCACGGTTAGATCCGCGAATCCTCGTTTGGATCCGCGAATCTCGGATATTTTGGATATCCGTTGCAGCACTAGTTTAAATGTGTCGTATATGGGAAAATTAGAATGCAGTGCACACAGATCAGCACCGCGATAGTTCTAGATATGTTCATATTGCGTTTGTTAATTGAACTATATCAGTTGTTCTTTTTATAATATTAACCATAACATAACTTTAGGTAAACACCTTATGGTGTTGTCTGAAAGGAAGTTACATTACTGATAAACATTCAGTAAGACAACTTTTATCTTATCATGTGTAGATGATATATACATGTTGGTTTCAACGTTGAAACATCCGTTATCATTCAATTTCAGATAATTATATCGCGATACATGTTCACATTTATAAATTAAGTTTGATTATTATTATTTTTTACACGGACATGGTTAAGCACTTTTTAAACATGAAAATATCTCAGGAGAATAAGGAAACTTATCTATTCTACAGCTTTCTACTTGTTTCTGGATTCTTGCTCTACTGGCTGATTCTGGAGGCGTACCTCTATGGAGCTATTCTAGTAGTTTTATACGTTACCTATCAGAAAATCGTTCGGAATGGCATTAAATACGTCGAGGGCAAAGGTCGTGGTGTGCTGATAACAGGATGCGACACAGGTTTGTATTGGTGTTTTGGCAAGTATGGTCGTTTAGAAGAATGGTGCGGTTCTCTATACCATGCCATGCATTGAAATATGAGCATCGTTGAAAATGATTTAGATTTCTTGAAATGATTGTTAACAGCTATTAAACACATGCATATGAATATGTTCATCACATTCATTTCGTTATTGACACGTTTATTCCACGTGTTGCGATCGAATTTAAAATGTATTTGATTATGTAAATAAACTCGATACATCACTATTATTGTCAACTTCATTTTCAAATTTATAGACTTGTACAGAGCTGTTTACTTTGTGCCATTAAAATAATCCCCTATAACTGAGCTGGCTTTAAAGGCTACGACATCAAGGTTTAATTGTAAGCGTCTATGACAACATGGTTTAATTGTAAGCGTCTACGACATCATGGTTTAATTGTAAGCGTCTACGACATCATGGTTTAATTGTAAGCGTCTACGACATCATGGTTTAATTGTTAGCGTCTACGACAGCATGGTTTAATTGGAAGTGTCTACGACATCATGGTTTAATTGTAAGCGTCTACGACAACATGGTTTAATTGTAAGCGTCTACGACATCATGCTTTAATTGTTAGCGTCTACGACATTATGGTTTAATGGTAAGCGTCTACGACATCATGGTTTAATTGTTAACGTCTACGACATCATGGTGTAATTGTAAGCGTCCACGCAATACATTGTTTAATTGTAAGGGTCTACGACATCATTGTTTAATTGTAAGCGTCTACGACATCATGGTTTAATTGTAAGCGTCTAGGACATCATGGTTAAATTGTGAGCGTCTACGACATCATGGTTTAATTGTAAGCGTCTACGGCATCATGGTTTAATTGTAAGCGTCTAGGACAACATGATTTAATTGTAAGCGTCTACGTCATCATGGTTTAATTGTAAGTGTCGACGACATCATGGTTTAATTGTAAGTGTCGACGACATCGTGGTTTTATTGTAAGCGTCTACGACATCATGGTTTAATTGTAAGCGTCTACGACAACATGGTTTAAATGTAAGCGTCTACGACATCATGGTTTAATTGTAAGCGTCTACGACAACATGGTTTGATTGTAAGCGTCTACGACATCATGGTTTAATTGTAAGCCTCTACGACATCATGGCTGAATTGTAAGCGTCCACGAAATCATTGTTTAATTGTAAGCCTCTACGACAGCATGGTTTAATTGCAAGTGTCTTCGACATCATGGTTTAATTGTAAGCGTCTACGACAACATTGTTTAATTGTAAGCGTCTACGGCAACATGGCTTAATTGTAAGCGTCTACGACAACATGGTTTAATTATAAGCGTCTACGACATCATGGTTTAATTGTCAGTGTCTTCGACATCATGGTTTAATTGTAAGCGTCTACGACAACATTGTTTAATTGTTAGTGTCTTCGACATCATGGTTTAATTGTAAGCGTCAACGATATCAAGATTTAATTGTGAGCGTCTACGACATCATCGTTTACTTGTTAGCGTCTACGATATCATGGTTAAATTGTAAGCGTCTACGACAACATGGTTTAATTGTAAGCGTCTACGACAACATGGTCTACTTGTTAGCGTCTACGACATCCAGGTTTAATTGTAAGTGTCTACGACATCATGGTTTAATTGCAAGCCTCTACGACATAATGGTTTAATTGTAAGCGTCTACGACAATATGGTTTAATTGTAAGCGTCTAAGACAGCATGGTTTAATTGTAAGCGTCAACGACATCATGGTTTAATTGAAAGCGTGTACGACATCATGGTTTAATTGTAAGCGTCTACGACAACATGGTTTTATTGTTAGCGTCTACGACATCATGGTTAAATTGTAAGCGTCTACGACATCATGGTTTAATTGTAAGCCTCTACGACAGCATGGTTTAATTGTAAGCGTCTACGACATCATGGTTTAATTGTAAACGTCTACGACATCATGGTTTAATTGTAAGCGTCTACAACATCATGGTTAAATTCTAAGCGTCTACGACAACATGGTTCAATTGTAAGCGTCTACGACAGCATGGTTTAATTGTTAGCGTCTAGGACAACATGGTTTAATTGTAAGCGTCTATGACATCGTGGTTTAATTGTAAGCGTCTACGACAACATGTTTTAATTGTAAGCGTCTACGACATCATGGTTTGATTGTCAGTGTCTTCGTCATCATTGTTAAATTGTAAGGGTCTTCGACATCATGGTTTAATTGTAAGCGTCTACGACATCATGGTTAAATTGTAAGTGTCTACCACATTATGGTTTGATTGTAAGCGTCTACGACGTTATGGTTTAATTGTAAGCGTCTACGACATCATCGTTTAATTGTTAACGTCTATGACAGCATGGTTTAATTGTAAGTGTCTACGACAACATGGTTTAATTGTAAGCGTCTACGACAGCATGGTTTAATTGTAAGTGTCTACGACATCATGGTGTAATTGTAAGCGTCTACGATAGCATGGTTAAATTGTAAGCGTCTACGACATCATGGTTTAATTGTAAGTGTCTAGGACATCATGGTTAAATTGTAAGCCTCGACGACATCATGGTTTAAGTGTAAGTGTCTACGACATCATGGTTTAATTGTAAGTGTCTGGGACATCATGGTATAATTGTAAGTGTCTACGACATCATGGTTTAATTGTAAGTGTCTAGGACATCATGGTTTAATTGTAAGCCTCGACGACATCATGGTTTAAGTGTAAGTGTCTACGATATCATGGTTTAATTGTAAGTGTCTACGACATCATGGTTTAATTGTAAGCGTCTACGACATCATGGTTTAATTGTAAGTGTCTACGACATCATGGTTTAATTGTAAGTGTCTACGACATCATTGTTTAATTGTAAGCGTCTACGACATCATGGTTTAATTGTAAGCCTCGACGATATCATGGTTTAAGTGTAAGTGTCAAAGACATCATGGTTTAATTGTAAGCGTCTACGACATCATGGTTTAATTTTAAGCGTCTACGACATCATGGTTTAATTGTAAGCGTCTACGAAATCATGGTTTAATTGTAAGCTTCTACGACATCATGGTTTAATTTTAAGCGTCTACGACAGCATGGTTTAATTGTAAGCGTCTACGACCTCATGGCTTAATTGTAAGCGTCTACGACATCATGGTTTAATTGTAAGCGTCTACGACATCATGGTTTAATTAAAAGCGTCTACGACATCATGGTTTAATTGTAAGCGTCTACGACAACATGGTTTAATTGTAAGCGGCTACGACATCATGGTTTACGTGTAAGCGTCTACGACATCATGGTTTAATTGTTAGAGTCTACGACATCATGGTTTAATTGTAAGTGTCTACGATATCATGGTTTAGTTGTTAGCGTCTACGACAGCATGGTTTAATTGTAAGCGTCTATGACATCATGGTTTAATTGTAAGCGTCTACGACATCATGGTTTAATTGTAAGCGTCTACGACATCATGGTTTAATTGTTAGCGTCTACGACATCATGGTTTAGTTGTAAGTGTTTAGGACATCATGGTTTAATTGTAAGCGTGTACGACAACATGGTTTAATTGTAAGCGTCTACGTCATCATGGTTTAATTGTAAGTTTCAGCGACATCATGGTTTAATTGTAAGCGTCTACGACAACATGGTTTAATTGTAAGCGTCTACGACATCATGGTTTAATTGTAAGCGTTTACGACAACATGGTTTAATTGTAAGCGTGTACGACAACATGGTTTAATTGTACGACATCATGGTTTAATTGTAAGCGTCTACGACATCATGGTTTAATTGTAAGCGGCTACGACATCATGGTTTAATTGTAAGCGTGTACGACAACATGGTTTAATTGTAAGCGTGTACGACAACATGGTTTAATTGTAAGCGTCAACGACATCATGGTTTAATTGTAAGCGTCTACGGCAACATGATTTAATTGTAAGCGTCTTCGACATCATGATTTAATTGTAAGCGGCTACGACAACATGGTTTAATTGTAAGCGTCTTCGACAACATGGTTTAATTGTAAGCGTCTACGACATCGTGGTTCAATTGTTAGCGTCTACGACATCATGGTTTAATTGTAAGCGTCTAGGACATCATGGTTTAATTGTAAGCGTCTACGACAACATGGTTTAATTGTAAGCGTCTAGGAAAACATGGTTTAATTGTAAGTGTCTAGGACATCATGGTTTAATTGTAAGCGTCTACGACATCATGGTTTAATTGTAAGTGTCTAGGACATCATGGTTTAATTGCAAGCGTCTACGACAGCATGGTTTAATTGTAAGCGTCTACGACATCGTGGTTTGATTGTAAGTGTCTACGACATCCTGGTTTAATTGTAAGCCCTTACGACATCATGGTTTAATTTAAAGTGTCTACGACATCATGGTTTAATTGTAAGCGTCTACGACATCATGGTTTAATTGTAAGCGTCTACGACATCATGGTTTAATTGTAAGCGTCTACGACATCATGGTTTAATTGTAAGCGTCTACGACAGCATGGTTTAATTGTAAGTGTCTAGGACATCATGATTTAATTGTAAGCCTCTACGACATCATGGTTTAATTTTAAGTGACTACGACATCATGGTTAAATTGTAAGTGTCGACGACATCATGGTTTAATTGTAAGCCTCTACGACATCGTGGTTTAATTGTAAGCGTCTACGACATCATGGTTTAATCGTTAGCGTCTACGACATCATGGTTTAATTGTAAGCGTCTACGACATCATGGTTTAATTGTAAGGGTCTACGACATCATTGTTTAATTGTATGCGTCTACGACATCATGGTTTAATTGTAAGCCTCTACGACTTCATGGTTTAATTGTAAGCGTCTACGACAACATGGTTTAATTGTAAGTGTCTACGACAGCATGGTTCAATTTTAAGCGTCTACAACATCATGGTTTAATTGTAAGGCTCTACGACATCATTGTTCAATTGTATGCGTCTACGACATCATGGTTAAATTGTAAGCCTCTACGACAGCATGGTTTAATTGTAAGCGTCTACGACATCATGGTGTAATTGTTAGCGTCTACGACATTATGGTTTAATTGTAAGCGTCTACGACAGCATTGTTAATCTGTAAGTGTCTACGACATCATGGTTTAATTGTAAGCGTCTACGACAGCATGGTTTAATTGTAAGCGTCTACGACATCATGGTTTAATTGTAAGCGTATACGACATAATGGTTTAATTGTAAGCGTCTACAACAGCATGGTTTAATTGTAAGCGTCTACGACATCATGGTTTAATTGTTAGCGTCTGACCTTACCAGAGTGTGAGGCTGTATATCCTGAACGGAACATGAACAGAACATACTTGACCGTTTCTTGTGTTAAACAAAAGGTAAATACAAAATACCTTAATATAGTAAGCCGTATTTTGCATAAATATCATAGTCTAGTAATGGACAAACTTAACAGATATTTAAACAAAAACTCGTTTCATTTCACATGTAAAGAGTGTATCCAGCTATATATGGAACTGTTTTAGTATGTCGTTGTAATCAATAAAATATAAAACTACTGTTTAAGGAACACAAAATAATACATTCTGAATCCCAATTACCATGCTTTTATTTTGTATGTATGCTTCGAGCAAAACCTGATCTTGCCGTTATATGGAAGCATTACATGCCAGATGCATTGATGCTTTGGCAGCATGCTTGTATTTATTATGATTCGGGCATGAGCAGATCTTTAGGCTATGGGACATATTTTTATTAAAGGCTTTGGACACTTCCTGGCCTTGCGGTTATGGCAGTATGGTTTCACAGTCTTCGCTGGGTGCTACCTTCCGGATGACGAAGGCGCCAAATTACTTCAAAAGAAGAACAGCGAAACTATGCAGGTTAACTTTGTAACTATAACTTCCCATAAATATATAAATTGACAAAACATATGTTGTCGACAAACAGTAATAAGAATATTTAATAACCACAAATGTTGAATTTAAACGTGAGCACATGAATGGTCTTATACAATATCGGATTAATATTGCTAAGCTTAACGGTGATGTCTTATCATAGATGTTTGGACGATTAGTTTGAGAAATGGTTTTGTTTTGATTAATAGTATGAGTATGAAGAATGTAAAACTTTAAAAAAAAATGGACATAAACGCAGCTCCATCAAAACTGAATAAAATGTAATGATTTACGTATAAGCAAATTGTTAACAAAGGAACATACAAGAGTTGCTTGTATGCTATCATAAATAATTGATTACTGTCATTATGTGAATTGCAGGTATTACATCTGGATGTAACAAAGGACAATCACGTGGAGAAGGCCTTACAGCATGTGCAGGAAAATCTACCCGAAAAAGGTATAACATAGACATGGTGTGTAAATTATCGAAATCAGATTGCTTTAAAAATATGCATATCCGTTATTAGCCAATACTTTAATTTGTGGAATGACGATGGGCATATAAGTGTTTGTGTTTTATCAATGTGTTGAAAGGTGGCACCGTGCTTTTCCAATTCGGATTGTGTGTGTGTGTTCATATACCGTGTTTGCGTTTTCACTACAATTTGTTGCATACATAAATCTTGTATTTTGACTACAGGTGTTCGTAAGCACAACTTGTTTGTGGAATTATTACAATTTTCGTTGAGCATGCAAAAATGTTTGTGTTCGCTTATGATTTACGATTACAGTGTAGGTGTTTTCATTACAGTATGTGGACATGGAACGTGTTTGTATTTAGATCTAACAGCAGGTGGGTAACCACACAGCGTGTTTATGTTTTACATACATACAACGTAAACCTTGTTGCGTGTTTGTTTATCCAACTTCATGTCAGTGAGCGTGCTCGTTCTCGTTGTTTAACGTCAGGTTTATGGGCCGTGGTCAACAACGCAGCCATTAACTATCTGTGTGACATCGAGTTCTGTTCTGTGGACCTCATGAGGCGAGTGGAGGACGTCAACTATTACGGCATGGTCCGAGTAACCAAGGCGTTCATTCCACTCTTACGAAAATCGAAAGGTATTGAGGTGAACAATCACTTATGTACTGTTATTAACCATATCTGATCCTTATTGGTTAAACTTTAATCAATTCGAAACTTAAATTGAGTTTCTGCCCTTATCTCCAATTCTATGACAACATACCATTCTTAGCGACAATGTATGTCCTATATACAAAACAACCATATTACTTTCAACGTAAATGTACCGCTTCGCAATACATGGCTTAGTTAAAAACTGGTATTAGTGTGATGCCCGTCGATATACTATCGATAATACCAAATTCAACGCAGCGGTTATCTCCCTTCGGCTTTAAGCGATAACCACACTGCCATCACAAGAAAACTTTTCTTAGCGACAATGCATTTTCTATATACAACACAATTATATAACTTATAATGCTGTAAAATGTACCGCTTCACAATACATGGATTAGTTAAAAACTGGTATAAGTGTATGTCCATCGATCTACTGTCGATAATAAGTGCAGTTTGTCCACACAGGACGAATCATCAACGTTACAAGTGTCAAAGGCCGCATTGCATTGCCGGCAGACGTTTGCTACACGACAACCAAATGGGCGGGAGAAGCGTTTTCAGATATATTGCGTCGAGAGATGAAACGGTTCGGAATAAAGGTTGCTATAGTGGAGCCAGGCAACTTCGGAGGGATAACCGGAATGTTAAACGATAAGAACGTGAGTAGTATCCGAGCATGAGTGCAATTTTCTTGATAATATGTGTCGTGTTCTGAGAAAACTGGGCATAATGCTTGTGCGTAAATTGTCATCCCAGATTAGCCTGTGCAGTCCGCACAGGTTAATCAGGGACGACAATTTCCGCTTTTATGGAATTGTTCGTTTCAATGATGTCTCTTTTGAGCGAAAATCAAGTTTAGACGGAAAGTGTCGTCCCGGATTAGCCTGTGCGGACTGCACAGGCTAATCTGGGACGACACTTTACGCACATGAATTTTGCCCAGATTTCTTAGAACACGACACATATAGGTTTAAATTAAATTTTATAATTAATTTTCATAATGTCTGCTGGACACATAAATAAAGCACCAAGTATTTTTCTTGTTTATATAATGAAGAAATTTGCACTTGTATAACCATCGTTTAAACTGTAATAATGATTTAAAAAAACATGCAAACGTATGCATTAAGTTACATGACTGTTAATTCATATTAACATATTTTTGATATTCTGAAAATTTGAATGGTTAAACCTATGAAGTATGACAATCATAATAATGTTCTGTATTAGTTCATCATTAAAGTTACATTTATATATGAATGCGATAATTTGTCTTACATTGGGCCGATGTACCCAATTTAGATTTACTTTAATTCGGATAAGTTCAACCGATTGAGCCGATATACACTATTAGGATCATTTAGCACTTTTACAGATTTAGATACAGGTCATTGTCGTCCATACGTCACATGCAAGGTACCATCCATCAAACGTATGTGGCCAGTCATCAAATTTAGCGTTTTCTTAAAACATTTATCTTTTTTTTTTAATATTTCTTTTGAACGTACAATGCCCATAGTTAAGCAGCCAAAACTCCCAAACGAGAGGTTCCTTTACTATGGACAATTACTTACTTGAAGGGGATGCAAACAACTGCCAAGCAGATATTGTCGAGTGCAATATAAAGGCATCATGAGCGCGTGGTCATTAATCCGATTTAGCCATGCTATTTACGTTATGCCTTTTAATCAAATAATTACGTACAGTACATAAGTTTAAGCGGACAAAAGTCCAAGAAAGAGTTTTCCCGCACTATGAACGAACAGGTTCTCGTAGGGAATACAAATTGCAACAACGACGAAATAGTCCCGTGTCGTCTATTCGACACGTGCACGTGACCATTAATCAAATGTTGCATCTTCATTATAGTTTTAACAAAACCAGTTTTTCAGTGGCAAGAAGTCCAAACCAACAAATTTCCGGAACTATGGGCTTATTCATGCTTGTAGAGTAAACAAACAGTTAACACGCTGATAATAGACGCATTCCGTCTTAATTCGTTAGGTGCAACTAACCATTAAGATAATTTAGCGTTTTCTATAACTTTTAAACGTACATTGCAATAACATGTTTTGTAGCCAAACGTCCCAAACAAGAGTTTCCCTGGACTATATACTAACGTGTGCATGTATGGGACACAAACAGCTGCCACGCTGATATAGTCACGTGCCATCTAAATGAATATTGGACACGTGACCGATCATCGAATTCATCAAATTTTGCGTTCTGGTATTAACTGTATAACGTACGTCCAAAAGTCCAAAACAAGAATGTTCCTGTAGTATGGCATACCGCGCGCTTTTAGAGTACACAAGTACCAACCAAGCTGGTATAGTCATATGTATATGGGGGAAATATGGGTTTTAAAACGTAATAAAACGCTTATTTTGATAAATGGTCAAAAACTTTTGATAGAGTTTCACGTGCACGTGACGTATTGACAAAAGTGACCTTTGTCTAAATATGTTAATGCGATATCTGATATAAATATGGTAAATCGGCTAAATTGGTTAAACATTTCGGTTAAAATCGGCTAAATTGGGCATCGGCTAACTTCACGTCATTGATCGATTTTATAGTACACAGTAAGTACATGTTGATCCTTCAATTATACATAAATCCCTTTTTGACGTCATTAATAGATCGAGCGGGTGGTGAATGCTCTGGAAGAGAGTTGGCAAAACTCTTCGGACGAAATAAAAGCAGCCTATGGCCGGAAGTACATAGATGATGAGATTGCGGGACTGAAGAGTGCCAGTCGCACGAGCGCCACGTTTGTCGAGCCCGTCATCGACGCCATGCATGACGCCGTCGCTAACGAACGCCCTGAGTATCGGTATCTGGTCAATGGTGGAACAAAGCCTGCTGTGGACTGGTATTGTGTGAGTAAAATATTTGAACTAACGGTAACACAACTCAGTTTACTAAGTAAATAAAGGTCATCGCCCCAAAATACACAGTATTTTACACAAAACATAACACATGTTTGTAGTTGCGAACGCATCATCTTACATATTAAGTATGTCAACGTATTAAATTGTATTCATTATATGATACACATACGAACATAATTTCAATATTGCATCATTATCTGTTGTTCTCATCAAATTATAAAAGTCGTGTACCCTATTTCCACCCATTTACCAGTTATATAGAAACCTATCGGTACTTGTAGATTTTTTTAATATGTAAAGGCTTCATGACTTGTGGTGGGCTTGTTTTCTAAAAAAGGCATTATATTGAATACGTTAAAAATATATATTTACACGTTTTAACGACGGATATTATGCATGATTATGAGTATCATTTACTAATATGTACTTTACCTCATGATATTTTGTTAAACATGGTTCTGTGTTACAGTTGTGCGCCAGAATGCACGAGATTCTACCGGAAGGGTTCGTGGACTGGTTTCTTGAGAAGACATCACCCCTCCCGCCTGTTAAGAAACGAGTGTGATGCAACAATATTAAACTACATAATAGACATTTTATGATGCAAGTGTGACATTTGCATGCTTTATTTCACTATACGTTACTTGATGTCAATGTTTCATTTTTTTCATGATCATGCACCCGGCTTTAATCAATGATGGGTGACTTTTAGAGCACTGCAATACGTATATTTATGCAGGTATTTCATTCGAAATAAATACGTTTAATATTTCATGAACTATTCTAATGTGAACGTTGCTATAATTCATGTATTCAAACCAAGAGTATTTACACGCATAATATAAGTACGGAATACCGTTAGTGCCATCGTGGTTACACATTAAAATCCAGAGGGCGATAATGCGATAGTACGATGGCGACAATGCGATAGTACGATGGTGACAATGCGACAATGCGACAGTACGATGATGACAATGCGACAGTGCGACAATACGATGGCGGCAGTGCAATAGTACGATGGCGACAATGCGATAATACGATGACGACAGTACGACAACGTGATAGTACGATGGCGACAATGCGATAGTCATCGTATCATCGCATTGTCGCCATCGTACTATCGCACTGTCGCCATCGTAGTGTCGCACTGTCGCATTGTCGTCATCGTACTGTTGCATTGTCGTCTATCGCCTTCCGGTACACATGCGCACATCGTATTTTTTCCTAGATGGAGCCACTTTTAAAAATACTACAGTTCGGCATACCTTACATCAATACCCATTCTATAACTTAATAGGAATTTGATTTCATTATAACTGTAACCTCTTTCAAAGGACATCTTAATAAAGTTATCTATTTTGTTTCTGCAATAAGAATAGTCTCTTGAACCGGAAGGCGATAGTCGACAAGGCGATAGTACGATGGCGACAATGCGATAGTGCGGTAATACGATGACGACAGTGCGAAAAAACGATGGGGACAGTGCGATAGTACGATGGCGACAATGCGAGAGTAAGATGACGACAATGCGACAGTGCGACAATACGATGGCGACAGTGCGAGAGTACGATGGCGACAATGCGATAATACAATGACTACAGTACGAAGACTATCGCATTGTCGCCATCGTATTATCGCATTGTCGCATTGACGCCATCGTACTATCGCATTCTCGCCATCGTACTATCGCCTTGTCGTCATCGTACTATCGCACTATCGCATAGTCGCCCTCTGGATTTTAATGTAAAACCACGATGGCCCTAACGGTATTCCGTATATAAGTTCTTTATTGATAACTTCTTGTTTTTTTGTCACAAAAGTGTTTTCTTAGATTGTTTTCGAAGGGTTAATGATCACTAAATGCTGTTTATTGCATTTCTCATGTCATTGCTACTCATAGTTTCACATTGCTTTTCACACGGAAATTCAAATTTAAGCAAACGTTCCCTTCGATAAAAATTAGACTTAAATGCCTTATGAGCATTGTGGACACGGCCTATGATATTTCACGAACCGATCCGAAATTATCGGCGCGTTTATATCATGTAATACGATCCATAATAACTGTTATGTGTACATTCATTAAAGAGACTGTGTCACAAGTTGACAAAACTATTGTACACATTCATCGAAGAACGCCATAGATGCAAAAAAGAATGTGTGCTTTATATTCAAACCGGCAAAATTCGACTCATGACTAAGAAACCTGCCTACAAATATGTTCGTTTATGGATAATAAATCAATCGAACAAAGATCTATCAATAAATAAAGATTGGAAACATCAAGGCAAGACTGCGGGATATCTCGTGTTATCTCGCGGCCTCTCTGCTCTCTGTTATGTGGCGTTATCGCGCGTGACATCAGCGTGTACGTCCGCTTTATTCCAACTGACATCTCGCGAACTGTCAATCAAATCCTTATCTAAATATAGATCGACCAATCAGCCATCGATTAATCGGGCGCTTCAGTTACCAACGAGCTGTCCGCCATTTTCTAGACACGCTGAATCTAGATATTCACATTTTTCAACGAGTTTCGTTTGTTTTCCTCTTTTAAAACGTAGATAAAATATAGTAAAACGGTGTCAATTTGGATTGTGTAACTCGGGCAATCGATATCCAGAAAGATGAGTTGGTGACATTGCATTATACCGTTTCCAAAGCCGGAAAAAGATTTCGAGAAGTGTAACAAGATTTTATAACTTAGCACAGTAGAAAAAACTTCAAACACAACACTAAACTCCGATATTTATCATAGCTTTAATAAATTTAAGTTTAATAAGAATAATACAAACTATATTTATAAAAAATATGTGTATCTGCACAAATATTTAGCGACAATACATAATATTTAAGGCCGTGTTAGATTGTAACTTTTTAGCTCACCTGAGCGATAGCTCGGGGTGAGCTATTGTGATCACTCAGCGTCCGGCGTCCGTCCGTCCGTCCGTCCGTCTGTCTGTAAACAATTTGTAAACATCTTCTTCTACTAAACCATTGAGCCAATTTCAACTAAATTTCATGTTGAGCATCCCTAGGTCATGGGACAAAAGAATTGTTAAAAAAAATTTGATCACATAACCAAGATGGCCGCCATGACCATATATGGTAAAAACCTTAAAAAATCTTCTTGTCAGAAACCGCTCATCAGATTTTCAAAAAATTTCACAGGGATGACCTTTGAAGGCTCCCCTGAAAAAGTTGTTCAAAGAAATTTGATTCGTCAAAAAACATGGCCGCAGGAGCTCGTTGAACTTTGCATGTTTATTCGTTTTTGCCTATTTTGTGAAAACTTTCAAAAATCTTCCACATTTTTTGTCCGATCC
Source organism: Dreissena rostriformis (assembly GCA_007657795.1). NCBI lineage: Eukaryota > Metazoa > Mollusca > Bivalvia > Myida > Dreissenidae > Dreissena > Dreissena rostriformis. The sequence continues at coordinate 146,014 of VMBQ01004338.1, read as the reverse complement.
TTTCCAAATTTGCACAGTGTCTTTATATCAATGAGGACACGAACCCTACAAAAAATGAGCATTATTGGTCCATGAAGTACAGAATTACCTCCCCTTGAATTGAGAAAATGGTGTTTATGCAATAAAGTCCAAATTTTTCATCCAATTCTTTCCAAACTTGTAAGGATTTAGCATGGTTCAAACAAGGGAAACAACTACGGTTTATGCATGTTCTTTTTATTACAGATTTGCCTCCCTTTAATTCATTTAAAATCTCATTTTACAGCAGAGATTCCAAATCTGACCTGTAAATGAGCCCCATATTTACTGCCAGTGCTAGGTTACCTTTTCCCATTTGATCATTCTTAAGTATTGGTCTTGTTNATCAAATATCTATAAAAAAAAAATGGTCTGAATGGATGTTTCCAATCTTTATATATTGATAGATCTTTGTTAATATCTCCGGCACTATTAACGCTAAAATCACAACGTTTACTTCAGACTTTAGATATTTCTATACCTCTATAATTATGCTTGAAAAAACAAAATCCATAAAGAAATAATTAAATTTTATACAAAGGCATTACTGAAAGGTATGCTTAAAAATGCCAACTCGGCCTTAAACATTACGTGTTGTCACTGAATATTGTTGCAGAGACAAATATTTTATGAATCTATCGTGTATATTTTTTATTTAAATTATATTGATTTACGATGTGATACATATCGACACTTGGTTTCATGTTTCACTTGTTTTCAATCGTAATGTGCGAAGTCATTAAGTACTGTTTATTGGAATAAAGCGGGTGTACACTATGATAACGTTGTAATCTGTCAAATTCTTCAGTACCGTTTTTCAATCGCGGGTTACGTAATAGCCAATATGGCGGCGCCCATATTATCGATTCTGGGATTGTCTATTCTATTGAAAAGTATATATGTCTTTGTCTAAAACTTATTATTTCTTTATTGATACTTCTTTTTTTGCTATCATTTTAAATGTAAAAAAATCAATAGCTGGAAATGAATTTTGTGATTTAAAGTGTTATAGTTATGGAATAATCATTAGCAAAACTTTGTAACACGTCAGGCCTAGTAGACTGTTTTTATTGAAAAGAATATATCTGCTTTTGCCTTTAAAAATTGTTTTTTTATTAATATGTAACTATCATGTTTAAGGTGATATAAAATTACATAGCCTGAACTAAATTTTAATAGTTTGTGATGTTATCATTATTGCGTCAACTTTTTTTCCTTCTTTAATAATAAATTTTCATTAAAAGTGTAATTTTAAGATAACCATGTACACTATGAATAAATTATAGCCGGTAACAAACTAAACATGTTTCGATTATTTTTTCTCCTAACTGCGTATACTGATTAATATCTTCGTTTAATTTTCTTAATTAAATATAAAGTTAAGATAAAATGTAACAAGACGAAACAAATAAATTTGTATTACCTTTACTAACTATGAACTATCAATTTAAGCAAGATACTGGTCTTGAAAAAAACAGCTCTTACAGAGGCAGCATTCTCTTGACGGGAGACGATGTCCCCGTGCGGATTAAATACATGTACATTAAAAGACCCTTTTCACTTTAAGCCAAAATCGATAAGAGCGCGAAGTCACGTGACTCGCAGAATTCCATAACGAGGCTGAACGTGTATCCATTTCTAATAGTGCCACGCAACGCCGCATCTGATTTCAATCCTTCCTTCTTTCAAACATTCGGCGACGTAATGATATTGTCAACGCAAGGTGACATTGTCAGAATGAGCAGTAATATATACTTCCCATTGTAAGTGTTAATACATTAAATAAATGTTCTTGATCAAAGTACTTACTTTAACCAATTGTTTGCACACATTTTAAAACTCTTCGCTTGAACATTTTTATCGCGGTTTTTTAATCAAATACGATCTTGTTTATTGATATTTCTGTGATTTTATTGCCCCATGTGTTCAGCACAAACCCATTATCTTGTTATGATCAGATACTGTGCCGAGAAATACTTAATAACAACACTATGTCACAAACCACAGGTGGCAGACGTCTGGTCATTCAACACTCTTTATGATACCTCCATGTCTTCTTATGGTAGTAGCAGGTCGGTACCTGTATGTTGTCGTGAAGACGCGCAGGCGACCTGTAAATAAACTCTTGAATACACACAAGACGCGGAGGCGACCTGTAAATAAACTCTTGAATACGCACAAGACGCGGAGGCGACCTGTAAATAAAGTCTTGAATACACACAAGACGCGGAGGCGACCTGTAAATAAACTCTTGAATACACACACTCTTATGGTAGTATTATTGCGTAGTAATTTCTAGGAATACATTTAACGCCAAATACTCAAATTGAAAGTAATTTGTCCAAACCGATGGTTATAAACTAAATACTGTATAAATATTAGCCAGTGTTATCTTAAAGCCACATTAATACTAAAAAATCTACGGAAATTTTGGAAAGTATTTCGTTAAATAAAGTTACCCAATACAAAATCAATGTTCCTTATAGCAAACGCCAAAATTTCAAAGCAAGATGTGTTCTGGTAACATGGATTTTTGTAGATACAAAATGCTTGCTTTTATTTTTTCGTGACACAATAAATTCCATTTTAATTTCCCGAACTGATATCTATTCATACGACTTACGAACACTAAAATGGTACCATGTTAGTGTTCGTGTGTCGTATGAATACATATCGTCGCGGGAATTTTTTATTTTTTTTATGACACAAAAAAATAAAAACGAGCATTTTTTATCTACAAACATCCATGTTACCAGACCACATCTGGCGTTGAGATTTTGGCTATTTCTATAAGGAAAACACTGATTTTATTGGGTAACTTTATTTTACGAAATATTGTACGAAATGTTCGTTGATTTTTTTAGTATTACTGGGGCTTTAATAATAAAGTGAATGCCGGACATTCGTTCGTACGCTAATATTGACACAGGCGGACATTCGTTTCTACGTTTTGACAATCCAAACATTCGTTCCTACGTTATTTTGACACTATAATATAATGTATTGTATAATGTGGCTAATGTATATCTTTGTTTTATGAAATTATCGATGCTTAGACTTCAGACCACCTTTACTCTGATGTTAATGGGTATGCCTGTTTTGTTACACCACATGTCTGCACACGAGTAGATAAGATTATAAAGATAAGATTACACGCGTCGCTTTCCAATAACATGTAACATGCAAAAAAAGACCTAATTCATGCTGAGTTTAATTACCCATTAAAGTGATGCAAGTGAAACTTCTTTTATTCACCAAATAGAGATATTATTAACAAAACACGAACAATTATGTCATGATAAAAGTTTGTTTCGTGCCAATTTATATTAATCTATGTATTGTTCAGGTCAATCAACGACTTCTCAGAAGATGAATGCCGATATTGACCGCATTATTGATGAAACTTCGACCTTGTTTGTCACGTGACTGAACTCTCGGGGGCCACCTGCAGTAGTGCGTTCAGTTACAGCGAACGTTCGCGAACCGAAGCGAACTTTCGCGAACGTTCGCTATTGAACGCTCGGTTCGCCGCGAACGTTTGCGAACCGAAGCGACCCGTCTCGGGAGGTAGTTCGCTATAGTTCGCTAGCGAAACCAAGATGGCGGACAAGTAAGTTGTTGTTGTTGTTCAGCGTAATTTCAGTGTTACTTCGATATTTTTTCATATTTTTTTGGTAGTTTATAAAATGAATTGAATTATAAACATAGCGTTTTGTGTTGGTTAAGTACTTTCTGTAATATAAGCGATTTCCTCCATCAAAATCGTAATCAATTCCCTGGGAGCCGCCATCTTGAAAAGTTCGCGCCGAACTTATCGTTCAATAAGACCGAATCGGAAACGAACGATCATTGGCGAACGTTCGCTGTAACTGAACGCACTACAGAATCGGGAACACGCGATGACACTAACCATTTTTATTGCTAGATCTTTGATCGAAAAAGCTAAAATAATGTAGCGCTCTGAAAGCTTTTCAAAAACAACTTGGACCATACGTGTATTACTAACAAAGCTTTTTAAATACGCTATTTATATCAAAACAATGCGTGATGCAGTGGTTGGGAATTAGATGTTTTTTTTTTCTTGCTGTAAGACTTATTTTAAACTATTAAAAATACTATGGTTTTGTTAGTTAAGTGACATTCAATGCATTCAATGACATTTTCCGCAAGTTCGAAAATTCACAAATTCTGTGAACAAGTCTCTGTAACAAATTGCTTGATACAAAATCGACACTTAATCTCACTACTTGACATCAATAGATTACTTTATAACACCATCTTACAACAGCGTCATAGGCTAGGTGCTGGCATCACGAAATCGGTGTATGAATGGATCGATAGTCGCCATATGTCTCCGGGCGCGTAGTGGACTTAGATGTTGTTCTATCTGACAAGTATTGATATGAACCTTGCTCTGGGAAAACGGGGCTTAATGCATGCGCGTCAAATGTCATCCCAGATTAGCCAATACGGTCCACAGAGGCTAATCAGGGACGACACTTTCTGTCTAAACTGGATTTCCGCAATACAGAGACTTCATTTTAACGATAAAACAAATAACACCGGAAAGTGTCCTGCTTCTTTAGCTTGTGCGAACTGCACAGGCTAATCTGGGAGAACGCCATACGCACATGCATTAAGCCCCATGTTCCAAAAGCGCGACTCATATGATTTTAACAACACAACTGGTGCTCTTTTTAACAACAACCTCCACCCCCGTTATCAGCCTATTTCGCAGCTTCAAAATCGATACAGACAAATATAGTTCAGAGTGACACACATTAGACTGCGTTAGTTAGTTCAGGAGAATATTATAGTTGGCGCTGTATCGGTATTGGTATTGGAGATAAGACGCGGTGTTTAGATTTCTCATATAATTATGTGTGACTTTTTTTGAGAACTGTATGGTTTCTAATTTATTGAACTTTTTTTTTACTGCGGTTGATTATTTCTTTGTTCTGTGGATGTGATAGAATGGGGCGCTTTTCATTCTGCATGTACTTAAAGTGAACAACAGTTTATACAACTCTGTCACTGTAAAGGAGATATTGACGGCAACAATGCACAGTTCTTCGGAGAAGCTTATGGATTGCTAAATACAAAACCCACCAGGTTACGACATTTCTGTTGTTGCTTTTATTGTTGCTTGCTTTTTTAACTTATATAAATGTTTGTAATGGTTCACCTTTGGTTAAAAATTGCAGAAATGAGACAAAATCATATGTTTTGTTTTATTTATTGACAAACACCGACTGATTATATGAAAGTTAAAAATAATTATGATATATGTTTTGTAAAATGTACTTACGCATGGTATCGCATTAATAACATTTAAGCAGGAAACAACAGAGACATAATGGTGATGGCAATAATTATGGGGTGTTCATAACAAATCACCACCATTTGATCATTTAATTGTTGATATTTTTATAGTTTACAGTACTTGAGTAACGAAACTTTGCTTATATTATTATAATATATTTATCATTTTAACATTAACCACAGGTATATAAAATTAGTCCTTAGTTTTCGGTAAAACATACACATATAAATGCAATACTCTATTTTAAGTATCAGTGACATAAGGTTATAAATTGGGAACGTGAATATATATTTTGACAATAACATGCTCCTTAATTTATGGAAATACGCTGGTTAAGAATAATTTACACCTTTATTTATGAAAGAAAAACAGTTGAATGACCATGTGTATGCTATGAAATAAGAAAATTATTCGTTGTATATTAAATATATGTTTAAAATCTAAAAAATCGAAACAGATAGTGTTCTGATATAATACTTATCGATATAAAGAAAAATAATGTAAACATGTTTGTAACAAGCAGAACTATATAATTAATGAGATACTGTATAAGGTTTGACATGGAAGTGTGTATACTTATATTGAGACGAACATGCCTACGGTTTCACTGAGAGCAACATTTCGATTGAACGCCGAATAAGACCCGTCTAAATCAAACTAAATCAAGTTATTCTCCCTCGAGAGCTAAATCAGATTTCCATTTCTTTGGCTTTGAAGAATCGTTCCGCCTTTCTCAACTCAAACGACAATTGCGTGTGTTAATCGATAACGTACATATGTCACCGAAAGCTAATGTATAGCATAATACATGCGAAGAAAGGTTACTTGTTTTCTTATATCTGCGCTATATCGAGATCTCCATGAACGTAATTAATCCTTTTGATTACATATTGATACACACATAGCGTCACGTCATTACGAGCATTCTTTGTGGATGCTGTTGTGCTATTCAAAAACACTGATGTCGACCAATCGCATGTTTGGAAAATACTTATAAATCACTTATACATGACTAAAGATGATAGTGAAATATAACAAAATTCTGCATGGATTATGTTTACTTTTTAATACGTGTGTATAACAAAGACATGTACTTGAAATGATACATAAATGTACTGTTCACGTGATTTTACATTGAAGAAAATCATTGCAACAAACGAATCACATATTTTTTCAAGTATACATGAAATTATAATTGTTCGCTTTCGCTGTTTCGGGATGAGTATATTTAAGAGCTGATGTGCAAAGGTAATTACTCATATAAACAGGAACAGTATATATGAGCCTCGCTCTGTGAAAAGGGGGTTTAAAACATGTGCGTTAAGTGTTATCTCAGATCAACATGTGCAGTCCGCACAGGCTAACCAAGGACGACACTTTCCGCCTAAACTGGATTTTCGTCAGGAAGAGTCTTCCTTTAAACGAAAAATACAATGAAAGCGGAAAGTGTCGTCCCTGATTAGCCTGTGCGGACTGCAAAGGCTGATCTGGGACGACACTTAACGCACATGCATTAAACATCCTTTTACAGAGCGAGGCTCATTTTACATATTTGAAGAGTAGTCATGACAAGTATGACTATCGCCGCGGAAATCACCGACCCCAACCCGCCACCGACGCCGGTCGACAACACCACGGCCATTGTCGACAGGTCCAATTCACCAAAACGATACACGGAGGAGGAAAACAGGTAAGTGTGGTTCAATGTTCACCATACCTTGTACATGTTAATATCTGGAGACAGGCAAACTTCATTTGATTGTTTGGAGCCGCCTTCTGGGAAAACTGTGCTTAATGCGTGTGCGTTAAGTGTCGTCCCAGATTAATATGTGCAGTCCGCACATTGTTTTCTATAACCCGGTAAATGCTTTTTAGAATTTGTTACATATTAGTAACCTTTAAGACGTTTAAGGCGCGTGTTATTTTCTCATGTATGCGTACAGTAGTTATTGGATGTTGGAGTTGGATAAATGTGTACCGTAGATTTAAATCGAAATTGGTTTGGTGTGCTACTGGCCCTTTTTATATCATAGCAACTAGGGTCGTCTTGGTTTGAGTCGTCTCGACCCAATCAGAAACAAGGTATAAAGTATCATATAAATGGAAACGAAGATGTGTTTGGGTAAGCAAGGTGGACACATAGATGTATACTCCTTAAAATGCAAACTGTCAAAGATGAGCGGTGGTAGAGTTTTTTAAAGGGATACATCATATGTATAACTTGTTTTCTCTTTTTATTTCAAAACGCCAATATAATTATTTGGAAATTTGGCCTGCAAAACATAATGACGGGTTATTTAACGCTGAGCGTTCAAATTCAAATCTGAGCGTTCGGATTAAAACTACCACTTTTACTTTTCTACCGAGATGACCAGTTCCAATGTCTGGTAGATTTAATCAATACTCTTCAGACATGGTCTGTTAGTCACCTTGACTCAAGACAACATGGGAAACCCCAATGTAATGATAATTTACAGGCGTGGCATTTTATGATTTCAATATTTTCAAATCAAATATTGAGTGCTCATACGTGTTTGTGACATGTAACTGTATTTTTAACATTATACTGAATTTCAAATTAATTTGACATTTACAAAAGTAGTCTGGCTAGTGAGAAAGATAATATCATATATATGCAATTATTTCCCCGATAATTTTCAATATGTAATCAGTAAGCATCATATTACTAGGAATCCTTTTTCTACAAATAACATAGTGGATGTAAATAGTTCTAGAGTTATTTTCTTATAACACCACTGGATGTTTTTTATTCTCACAAGTGTCGTCTCTAGAAAAATCATTTAATGTCACAAAAAGAATCCTCACAAAAAAGGTCAAGAAAAGTCAATGGGTGAACCCATTTATGCCTAGTGTCTAGAAAAAAGGCCTTGGCAAAACAGCGCAGACCCAGATGAGACGCCGCTGTTTGCTTAAAGGAATTTCTGTTAGAAATACTCTAAATATAGAAATAAATATACTAGACATCCCTAATCTCGGAAATAAATTGATCCAATTTAGAAGGATGGGAGAGTCCACTGGGCATACATGGGTTGAGATACTCCTGTAAGTCTGGTTTGAAACATTGAAAATAGTCGTTCAATTATTCATTACGAAAACTTTGTACATGGAAGTCATGTTATTATTAGCTGATGTATATGCCCATATGGGCCATTTGTTTCATGATCAGATATCGGAAATTTACAAATGTTGATATATTATTAATGTATTGCTACTACTACTACTACTACTCTTACTGCTACTACGAATACTACTTATCATACTACTGTTACGACAACAACAACAAATTATACTACAAAAACTACTACCATGTTCGATAGAAAAATCTCATGATAGCACACTATTTAGAAGACTATTCTTTTATCTTAGACTTAAGTCTAAGAAAAACAAGTTTGTAAGTGTAAGATCACATTAACAAGAAATTCTCATTTCCCGCATATTTGGTTCCCGGCAATTGTAGCGAGTGCGACGAGATTGTGCTGGTGGAGGAGCAAGTGCCGGTACTCAGTAAGCGGGGCATCTTTTGCCTGAACATTGCCTGGTTCGGTCTGAGCCTCATGTTCCTGCTGCTATCTGTCGAAGGTACGGTCTTTTGTCTTTTGGGATGATTGTGTAGATATAGGGATTGATGTATAGTAATACATCTTATGGAAATATATTTAACGTGTATATTCGACCTTGTTGCATGTCGCCGTGGCGTAGTGGATATAGTGTCCGCCTAGCGATCGGGAGGTCACGAGTTCGTTCCCCACAGCGGGGCCGTTCTTTAAATCTCCCCACAAAGACACAAAGTACTGGTTCTAGTTCCAGGAAAAGGACTCGAGGGCGTTTCAAATAAGCCTTAGGCTTTCAATGCAATCGAGCTAAAATACATAGGTTTAAACTAAACTTGTTGTGGATTGAGTTTGTTTGGCTTTCATTAAGCAAAGTGCGTGAAGTTGGCTCGCCGTACGACCTTTGACATTAGCACACCATTCAAATTACCGAATGTTGTGCTGGCACGGCAATCCAGCTAGACATTCAGCTCGAAATTCAAACCGAATGTTGTGCTGGCACGGCATTCAAGCTAGACATTCAGCTCGACATTCAAACCGAATGTTGTGCTGGCAAGGCATTCCAGCTCGACATTCAGCCCGACATTCAAACCGAATGTTGTGCTGGCACGGCATTCTAGCTCGTCATTCAGCTCGACATTCGGATATAGTGTTGTACACTGATTTTTGAATGTTGTGCTAGCACTGCATTCCAGCTCGTCATTCAGCTCGACATTCGGANGAATGTGCCTTCACAAAGCACTAAATGGCGTTACATTGCCCATTTTATTACAGTGGTTCCATCTCAGATCCAGTCGCTGGTAGGTCCTGCAGCCAAAGGCCGTTGGTTAGGAGGAATGGTGGCAGCGGGCGCAGGTAATTTATCGTCTCCTTTCTCGGACCGTTAAATATGAAATTCTATATAAAGACTTAGTTGAATAAATAAACTACTACTTTTCATTTGTGTATTTTTATATTTGTAAATGTCTGGTATGTCCTTAAATGTATTGCATTATAATTCCCAGTATCCAAACGATAAGAAAGTGTTGGTCATCACATCTTTTGATATCACGCAGTTTTAGAATGACTAAAATAATCATAACTGTATATTGAAACATATTTTACACAGTATAAATAAATGAAAATTGAAGACTTTAAACAAGTTTTAAAAATAGACTTGGCTATATTCTTTGGCGTCTAAGCAATGCAGTGTTGATGGTGATTTTTAACGATACTTATGATGGCGCTGGCGATGAATTTGTTGTTACTGGTGTGACTGTTGCAGCCGTGACGTTCATCATGTCCCCGCTGATCGGAATGCAGAGTGACAGAGCCTCTTTCAAATTCGGCAAGCGTCGTCCACTGATGTTCCTCGGCTCTATAGCTCTCTGGTAAACATTACTTTGATGGATTCATCAGGGATTTTAGATGATTTGTGATTGTGTTCTTAGAACAAATACAAATCAGTTTGTGTAAAAGTAGTTATGTTTAATACGTAGAAGAACATCTGACAGTTAAAAGTAGGCAATTACAGAAAGTTTATTTAATTGCTATATAATAAGAACATGTTTGTCATTAAACATGAGTTAAAGTAAATGCAAGGTTTTTATATTGTGAATATTAACTCGTGTGTATTAATTAAAATTGTTAGGATGCCTGTTGCAAAATTTAAGCATGCAAAATAGCATAATTGTCCTATAAAAAGCCACAAAAAGCCTGTCTGAGACGTTTAAGACTCATTTTCATAACACTTCCAACAAAACGTCCAAATACATTCACGATCGACGCATTTATCAATAATGCATTTAAGACATTTACTCGTGTAAATTATGACGTAAAGAGGTGTAAAAACATCAAAGTTCATGAAAAACAGATGCCGCCATACATTCCGTGTCGCTTTGTCAGATCGATAAAAGGCTTACAAGGTGCATGTACACGTAATGTTTAAGATTCCGTATAACATATTGCATCGGCGTCATTTTGAAAGCGATAGGCAGGATATTTATAAGAACAATCACGTTTTCGAATCGATTATAATACGTAAAAGGGCAGTTTTCAGTTTCGTGGGTGGCAATTTTAAATTGAAGTTGCACATTAAAACAGAAAGGCTTACATAAAGAAATGCTTGAATATTTAGATTGTTCTATAAATTGCCATGGCATAAACACTCCTATATGAATATCAAATGTATGACATACCTAAAAATACATAACGTAAACAGTAATTTGAGTTGTTATGTAAGTGATATTATAGTGTGATGTTTAATGCTTTATTAAAGGGGTCATGGCTACTGGTGCCATACATTATATTAATGTCATTAGGTGATAATAAACCTATCTTACATTATTGTGTAACATGTGTATGAACAAGATCACTGTTTATGTTTTTCAATCGACCTGAATGCCATATATCGATATATTTTGGTGCATTTTTTATAGCTGTACCGTATTGTACTGTCTGCGGAAGCTAAATATTACATTTTCGACGCGCTCTGGGAAACCGGGCATAATGCACGTTTTAAAAAGTGTAGTCCCAGATTAGCACATGCAGTCCAACCAGGCTAATCAGGGACGACACTTTCTGCCTCAACTGGATTTAAGTTTAGAAGAGACTTCCTTAAAACGAAAAACTGAGGACAACACAGGCTAATCTGGGACGATACTTTACGAATATGCATTAAGTCCGGTTTTCACAGAACGCGGCTCATATATAATGTATGCATATATATTATATAATTCTATTCACAGCATAGGCTTAGTGGGTATGGCCATCAGCTCTCCAGACATATCAGTTGAGTAAGTGACTTGTACAATTAACGGTAACTTTGATGGTAGATTCCCTTGCATTGTGTAACAATGTCCGACATAAGTTCTGGTATGATTTACACGAAAATGATAGTAATACATTAATAACTTTAACCCATTTATGCCGAGTGGACTCTCCCATCCTTCTAAATTGGATCAATTTATTTCCAAAATTAGGGATGTCTAGTATATTTATTTGTATAGTTAGAATATTTCTTACAGAAATTCTTTTAAGCAAACAGCGCATCATGCGGCGTCACATCTGGGTCTACGCTGTTTGCCAAGGCCTTTTTTATAGACTCTAGGCATATATGGGTTTATAACTTTAAACCCCCAAAATAAATGTGTTGTATTCACATGCTTAATAAATCATATAAGCTTTACGTCTGATTTTATTTCATTTTACCAATTACACATTAAAAAAAGTAAGAAAACAACAGCACACACTCATATTAATTATTGTCATAACAATATAATAATTATTATAGTATAGCATTAACTCTATTTATAAACAATGATTGTACTTTTGTATTATGCTATTTGTACTATTACTGTAGTGTTTTTCTCATTTGTTCTCTTTTTAAGACAACTTGACACAGGAGAAAAGAAGAATTTGTCAGGACAGGTACGTACGTCAAATTGAGGTCAATACAATATTCTGTAATCTTAAAGCGAGTATGTACGATCTTATTAGATTTTTTTTAAAACAAATAAAACTTTGACGAATCAAAACCTTGAATAAATGATGAGAAAAGTAGTTCCAGAAAATAAAAGAAATAACATTTTAATTTAATTGCAGATACTCTTCTGCTGTATAGCACAAAACTTCTCCACGGATATTTACTCTGTTAGGAAATCCCCATCAGCATGTGCAGATTCGTTCCTTCAACATATATACACTCGTTTTGTTCTCTAAATGTTTCGATTAAACGTGTCGGTATCGGCGTTAATTTCATCGTTTTAAATTTAACTGAAGTAAACACTGTTTGATGGAAATCAAAAGATGTTTTATTTATTGTATAACACATTTCTCTGTCATATTCATATATTGGAATCAGATTTGATTCAGATTCAATAACATTTTGCCATTGAAATCGTACTATACAAGAATGTTTGCAGCATATATTTTTCAAAAGTTATTTAGGTATACACTTAAAACTAGTGTCAGCAACAAGGTTGATCAAACAATTTTTGCAAGTATAATGTTATTTTTCCCTCAATAAAAGCATTTGATAAATACTTAAATTATAATGGCATATCGGCCTTACGCATGCTAGATAGGCCTTTGTAATTCTTACATTGCCTTTAAACTTTATACTTTTCCTAACACTAAACATGATAACAAAAAACGTCGTCCATAAACAAACACTGCCCATATCCGTCTTCAAAATGAGCTTATACCCATGCCCCTTTTAACCCGCTTTTTAACATCATTGAAGCGTCCCATAACGATTAATGACATTGTAGTTTTACTCATACAGTGTTGAAGTGCTTCAAACAACTAGAATCTTACCTCACGTTCACATCCATTAAGCTTCTGCCTCATTATCACAAACTACCGGATTCATTAAAAAAGTTCGCACCATCTCAGATGCAATGGCTCTAACTACCCCGTCATTTTAGCACTCATTACTTAGCCCTTGCTCAACCAAAACCCGGAAGCATTAATAGCAGTGCAACCGGGCACTCACGGCTATGCATTCTCACCGATTGTGACCATGTTCCCATGCCTATTACACGGCTACACGCCTTACTAACTCATGCACGCCTTACTAACCCCGATGCATCGACCTCAGTTGCAGTGCACCAGGGATCTGGTGGCCCTGCGCTGCGCCCCCTATTGGAATAGGTCCGCCCACAATCCCCTGGACGCACATAAGGACGGCGCCCAGCAACCAAACTCCATGTTGATGCAGCACAACTCCTTTGGAGACGGGGAGGGCGTGGTCGAATCCTCCAGCGGGAATCTTGGTAGGATGGATTTGAGTCTCGTTCTAAGAAATTTGGGCTTAATGCATATGCGTACAGTGTTATCCCATATTAGCCTTTGCTTTTCGGCACAGGCTAGTCAGGGACGACACTTTCCGCCTAGGTGGATGTTTGTTTAAGAAAGACTTCCTTTCAACGAAAGAAATCCATAAATGCGGAAAGTGTCGTCACTGATTAGCCTGTGCGGACTGCACAGGCTTATCTGGGATGACACTTTACGCACATGCATTAAGCCCAATTTTTTCCAGAACTAGGCTCATATAATACAAATGTTGCCATATTAATGCGGAATAAAAGCGTTAAGATTCTAACATGGATATAGCAGACGCAGAGATGAAGATGTTTCGTTTAGTATGAGACTTGTTTCTTCGAATACAGAGTTTCTGAAAGGGAAATCCGCTCATTGTCGTACATTGATAATGCTTAATGTCCAACTATTTAAGCGAAGATAAATATATTTTTGAATTATGTCTTAGATACTGCGGTTACAGTAAAAGAAACACATATTGCTGTTCGATAAAACACATATGTGCACTTCTGAATCTCAAAAGGGTTCTTTACAAAAACATTTGTCTTGTTTATGTTGTGCAGCCCTGTTTATAGTATTCTACCTCCTCGTGACCTCAGCATTTGCCGGGATCACGGTGCCCTACAATGCACTGATTGCGGACAAGTCGAACCCCTCCCAAAGAGGTAGGTAAACACTGTTAGGAAGTGCGTGTTGCAATACACGAGCTTAAATTCTAGTGTTTTCAAAAAAAGCTCTCCAACAGAAAATCCAAACCACGCTATTGTGCAATAGCATTTTTTTTTTCAATGAATATAGATGTTTACAAAACAAAAACCTTTCATTGTTTCTGCTAATGGCCATTTTTACAAATATTTGTGAAAACAACGACGAGTACAAAAAGCCTAAGTAATCTTGAAATGTATTCAAATTATTGAGCGAATAAGAGCTGGAATTTGAATTTGTATTTTTCCAACCACGATTACCACACCGTATTCCGCGTCCCGTCGAAGACAGAGTGTGCCGTCAAAGACAGACAGTATTACTATTTCCCATTTATTAATATGCAGCAAGTCATCAATAGTTTGTTCTAATACATAACTCTTATGAAGTAAAAAAATATTTTTGACAATACTTCAATGATTTTATATTATTTTACAAGAATATTGCGCTTCAACGTTAGATGGATGTACGACACTTACTTTCGCATGATGTGTTGCATACACGGACCTAACTCGTATTGTTAACTGATTAAATGATGTCATATTTAATACCTCGTTCCGACCCTTATGTATTACGATGTCAAATTGCAGGTCCGAAGAAATGGGCTATCCTTTTTTGAGAAACAACATCTATTTGCATGTCTAAACTCTGTGCCCGTATTCATTAATAATTATTTACCTAAGAATAAAGAACATTCTTTATTTTTAACATTTCCAGGAACGTTCTTAATCGATTCTGAATTGGTATTCACTAAAGCTATATTTAGAGTTCTTTACTAAGAATTATTTCTAAATGATATAAGCGACATTGGTAACCGGCATGTTGAGACCCTAATTGTTAAATGAGTTCACTTGTTTAGGTCTTAATTCCGGGGTCATGGCTGCGACGATTCTCATCGGAAACGTGAGTGGAGCGGCAGTTGGGACGTCATTTACGGTGCGTTGAGCTACTATGACAACACCTTACGTATTTTTAGAAATCGTTTATTGCATCGTAAATTAATTTAATGTTGGCAAAAACTGACTGCGAATTGATGGTTTTTAACAAGATTTTTAGTTGCACTTCATTTCTTGTATGTTTAAAACATTTAAATGTCTTCTTCTTATTTACCCGTCCGACCAACGGTGTATTATTTCAGTCCTATTGTTAAACATTACATTAAAATGATATCATCGTCGGACACCCCCGGTCTATTCATAACGTTACTCTCCATTCCTAGATGAGCGGAGCGTAATCAGCAGGCGTGGNCCCATTTATGCCTAGCGTCTAGAAAAAAGGCCTTGACAAACAGCGTAGGCCCAGATGAGACGCCGCATGATGCGGCGTCTCATCTGGGTCTGCGCTGTTTGCTTAAAGGAATTTCTGTAAGAAATATTCTAAATATAGAAATAAATATACTAGACATCCCTAATTTTGGAAAAAAATGATCCAATTTAGCAGGATGGGAGAGTCCACTCGGCATAAATGGGTTAAACTTATTTGATTATGCATTCTAGCATATCGGCGTGATTGGTGCCTACTCCATCGCCATAACCATTGTAATTATTACTCTGCTCATCACCATATTCACCACCGACGAGGAGCACGGGAAACACGTACTGGAACCAATAGGTGAGATGCATTTTAGACTTCATTTCAAAACGCATTAACAGGATTTACGTCAATGAGTGCACATAAATTACGACACTTTATACCTCACAATACCAGTTCTGCATCAGTGTGTCTATCAGAAGCGGCAGCGCATTAATACATGTGTGAAAGAGAGGTGTATCATGATGACACAATATACGAAACATTAGCAATCCTAATGAAAACGTGATCATACAAACTTGGATTTATTCGCATATGATTGGAATTTGAGGTATTGTCTTTTTCTTTCTTAAAATTCCTTTTTAAATTAGGAAATGTATACAGTCACATATGAGTTGCCCTTAAGCCCGGTTTTGTTTATTTCAGATTGTGTGGCAATTTTCACTGGCTTCTGGGACCCTTTAAAAGGTAGTTTAACACTTTTATTTTACAACGATGTCCAATTTGACAAATGAATTGGAATACATAAAAAATAACTGAAAATTTAACAAATGAGTCGCGTAATGCGAAAATGGGATTTATGTCATTTACGGACTGCTTAGCTCTACACCATCCTGCGCACCCGCAAAGACTAGTCAACTTGTCAAGATGACTTAAATCCCGGACCATCGCTGTAGGAACGAATGTCCGGGCTGTCAAAATAATGTTGAAACGACTGTCCGGGTTTTCAAAACAACGTAGGAACGAACGTCCGTCTTGTCAAAATTAGCTTAGGAACGATTGTCCGTTGGAACGATTATACGGATACCAGACTACGATGTCCGCTAAAAAGACATAAGACCCATATTCGCATGACGCGGCTAAAATCATAATCTTCACGGAAGGTTTCTTGGAACTGCTTATGTCTTTTAAAGTTTTTATGTTTTTCTATGTAAGACGTAACGACAAAATTTTGTATTGGAATATATTTGATATGAGTGTTATATTCAATTGAACTGTGAAAGAAAAAAGAAATATGTGTTGCACGGCTTTACAAAACAAATAAACATGTAACTTTTATTGTAGAGCATAACTTCCGATGGGTGTTCATTACACGATTTCTAATGCAACAGGGAGTGTCAACAGTCACAGGGTAAGTCCCCGACATTACATCAGTCCATTTGAGTTTTTTTTGCAAATCTAAAATGTTACTAATGAATATTTTGTAATATTCGACTTTCTGTACAGCTTGCCCCATAACGTATGTTCCTGTGTTTACTTTATGTTACCTTCATTAGAAAGGTTATTCGCGAAAGGCATACATCTTGAGACAATCGACACAGTTTTATAGTGACTAACCTTTGGCTTTAACCAGTTTTAAAATTTGAAGCTTTGCATTTACTATTCAAAGGGGTCACCATAACTTTAATGCTTTTAATACAGAGTTAATTGGTGTATTGAACAAAACTCATTGACTATATGACTGTTAGCGGATTGACACTAATTATAATAATAATCTTTCCTTTCTAATTATTTTAAACGTAATGACGCTTAATTGGCAGTTGTCTCAGGTACTACTTAAAAGAACCCCGGGTACTTTAAAGTATACTACAATGTACCCCGGGTACGGAGAAAACGGTTAAAGGCACACGACCAAACTCCGGTGTCCTTTTTGGTTTATGTTGCGTACCCCGGCCATTGTAAATTGTAGTATACTTAAGAGTACCAGGGGTACTTTTAAGTAGTACCTGAGCCAACAATGACCAAACGAGACTTAATGACGAGCTCTCTACAGGTTCCGGCAGTACTGGCCTCCCAGAACGAGGCTCATATCATATCCTTTCTTCTTCTTATAAGCTCGGCTGTTTTAGAAGAAAACCCGAGATATTGTCATAGCCAGCTCGTCCAGCGTCCGCGGCGTCCGAAAACTTGCACCTTGGCCATAACTTTTGCAATATTGAAGATAGCAACTTGATATTTGGCATGCATGTGTATCTCATGGAGCTGCACATTTTGAGTGGTGAAAGGTCAATGTCAAGGTCATCCTTCAAGGTCAAATGTCACCAATTTTTTTTCATGTGTATCTCATCAACCTGCACATTTTGAGTGGTGAAAAGGTCAAGGTCAATGATGACCTTCAAGGTCAAAGGTCAAAAAAACTAAATCCAAGCTCCCACAGATGAGCGTTGGCACCCGCTATGCGGTGCTCTTGTTACACTTAATAATGACGCGCTCTCTACAGGTTCCTGCAGTACTGGCTGCACGACATGGTCCACCTGCCCAACTGCTGGACCGCCGCCACCTGCGTGGCGCTGCTGCTGTTGCCGATGCTGTTCGCGGCCGCCTGCAGCTCCGTGGTGTTCGGCATCCTGTCCGACAGGACCCACCGCCGAAAACCCATCGTTATAGGCGCAGGTAAGTTTGCCTGTACTCAGGCGTTCGAACAGTTCCGCAAGAATATTCCCAATAGTTAGCTGAAGATACCCAATATTTAGCACTGCTTAAATGTGTCTTGTTCTGAGCAAACTGGGCATAATGCATGTGCGTAAAGTGTCATCCCAGATTAGCCTGTGCAGTCCGCACAGGCTAATCAGGGATGACACTTTCTGCCTAAACTGGATTTTCGTTTAGAAGAGACACCATTTAAACGAAAAATTCCATAAAGGCGGAAATTGTCGTCCCTGATTAGCCAGTGCGGACTGCACTGGCTAATCTGGGATGAAAATTTACGCACAAGCATTATGCCCAGTTTTCTCAGAACTAGACAAAAAAACGTTTGTTGTTTTGATTTTTCTATTTACTGGTTTGTTTTCTTAAACGTTGAGTGAGTGCAGCATTTGTTCCGAAGAACATACCCGATATGTAGCTCTGTTATAATGAGTTCGTCGAATGGAAACTTTCTGTAATTGGCTTTTTAAATAATGTTCATTTACAGTAAATATTTTCTAAATCATTATCTACGAATTATATTACTGACTGTGATACCACATTTCTAGTCAAAAAAAGTCCGCAGCTTGAACGTGCACTGTTATTGATAAGTTGTGCATTACTACAATGTTTTCAGCACCTTTCGGTCTGTCTAAGGTTACTTGTTCGAGAAGTTGATTGTATTATGCAACTTTATGCTTCAATTTACCTCTGGAAAATATACCGATGCCGATAGCACTAGCTTCATCCGCCATGGACGCGTCGCTCTGGCAAAGAGTCTTATGAATATTGTAATTGCGTCGATACTTTATGCTACGTAACTAGCGCCACGATTGGCGACACGTCACTGATCGTGGTATTTCAGGCTTATATATGATATGATGCGTTTCCATACGTTATGAAAGGCTGCTTTGCGCTCATTTGTAATCTGTTTACGATTTTACAAGTATAGGTACCCTGATCTGACAAGGTCTGATCTCCAGTTTAGATACGATTACATACGGTCCGATGGGAGTGTTTCGAATTATTCTACGATCGGCTCTCAATTCGACACGATCGTCAAGATAGGATTCCCTGAAAAAGTCCGTTAGTGCACTAGGTGAAACGTTTCCCTACGTTTATCAAGAATTAATGCGCTCTACTACGATACCATACGACTATGGTTGCGAAATATTTCACGATTTAATCGATTGTATTCACGATGAGAGTAACGTCTGGAGCCGAATGATATATATACAGCCCGATATACCGGTACTATAGCCTCAATTGTTTTAAAGATCGCAAAATATCGTAATAGAACGTGACGGTTTGTGTTTGTTAAAATTGACTGCAATCAAAACGATGTGGAGGTACGGAAAAAAAAAGCTTTGTTGCGCTTTGTTTCGAAACAGTACGACCTAAATAACAATTCATCGCAGTTGATCGCGTTAAACGTAGAATGTTTTCGAACCGTTCTAAACATTTTTACGATTAACACTATTAACTTCTAGATCTGATAATACCCGATACGATCACATAAGATCATCACGATACGTTCACGATAAAGACCACGATTTTAATCGTGGCGAAAATCGTGATATTTGAAACGCAGAATTGACAATCACATGCTCCTAGTCTCTGTCGTATACATGTAAACAG
This sequence comes from Dreissena rostriformis, assembly GCA_007657795.1. Classification (NCBI taxonomy): domain Eukaryota; kingdom Metazoa; phylum Mollusca; class Bivalvia; order Myida; family Dreissenidae; genus Dreissena; species Dreissena rostriformis. The sequence goes on along the minus strand of VMBQ01004338.1, from coordinate 126,025 downwards.
AAGTAGCCTATATTTTTTTCCAGCCGCTGTCATGACCGTTAACANTGCAGCTTAGAACTCACAGAAAATGACATATGATATCTATGATTTCATTCTTTAAACTCTTTATCTTTCACCAACTCCAACCACAATCAACGCCGTATATCTTTTTTAAAGATATTTCTTGTTACGATTAACACTAGTTACGTCTAGATCTGATAAAACCCGATACGATCACATAAGATCATCACGATACGTTTACGATACAGACCACGATTTTAATCGTGGCGATAATCGTGATATTTGAAACGCAGCGTTGACAATCACATGCTCCTAGTCTCTGTCGTATACATGTTAACAGTAGTAACCTATATTTTATTTGTTTCTTTTTCCAGCCGCTGTCATGACCGTTAACATATCTATAATGATTGCCGTCTCAGGGAACTGGGCGTTCTATATCGCCATAGCAACAGCGTTCTGTTTCGGTACGTATGTTCATTAGCGGTTTCTTGCCTGCGAGATTACAGTAAGGCCAAAAAAAAAATAGGTCCGTTTCCGGTCTCCTTGGAAAAAAAACAGGGTCGGTAGGTTGGGATTTTTTTTTTTTTGGCTTTCGGGTACTAGAATGGAGAAATGAACCGAAATAAACGAAAATGAACATTTTTTTTTTTTTTTGGCGACCCCAATAAAAAGTTTAGGGTCGGCGCCGATTCTGGAGACACGGTCGGGCGACCGGAAACGGACCTATTTTTTTTTGGCCTAAGACACAATGTAGGGGAGATTGCTGCTAATAATTTTATATTAACATCGTTTGTATCCAACTCTAGATTACACGCCCATGAATGTGTGCTTTACACTTACGTCGCGGAACCATATTGACTTTGTGCCCGGCATTTAAGCTATAAAACAAACGTCCTTGAGATGTTTGTCATAAAACACTAATTTGTACATGTGTATTAACACTCAATTACGATCATCTGTATATACTAATGTTACTTAACACCAGCAAAAACAAAATGCCATGGAAATGCCTCCTGAAGACCCTTAACCTAAAAATGGCAAACCCAAGTTAAACAGGATCACTTGTCTTATGCTGGCCATTGAAAAAGTATTTCTGAAATTGTGTATGAAATGCTAAGATCGGCGGAAGATTTTGTTGTTCTTCAATTTCTAACTTCATGGCAAATGTTTATATTGTCTTTATCATGATAAAAATGTCAAGTATGCTATACAAGGCGCAGAGAAGGAGCAAAGTTACATACTAGTTATATGACGCAACCTATACTTTGGCAGCAATGACTACATCTTTCTACACGATCACTTATTTTTACCGACAGATAAGATGGAGATGCTATCGGTACGGACAAACTCCATAGCATTATGTTCTGAAGCGCTTTTTCTTCGCGGTTTCATTAAAATGTCTAACACGAGTGAAAGAATAAGACATGTGGTAATCAAACACAATCTCTATTTCAGGAATAGGATTCGGGTCTTTTCAGGCGGTTGATTTTGCGTTGGTGATGGACGTTTTACCAAAGGATAGAGACAAGGCCAAAGACATTGCAGTGTGGCATCAGGCGCTGATCTTACCCAACGCCTTGGCAACCCCCATTGGCGGATTTATACTGGACTATTTTCAGAGCGTAAACTGCGAACTTGGTCTCGGCTACGTGATACTGTTCAGCGTTACGGCGGTCTATTTCTGCCTGAGCGGTATATTTGTTACTCGGATTAATCGAGCTCGGTAGTTGTTGCGACTTTTTTTGTTAATTTGATTATTTCCTTGAACCAAAAATGATGTTTATTCTTGTCACAAAATTATTTATGTAGTTGTATTGTGCTGTGTCATCAGTTGCCCTTGTTGTTATTGTTGTTGTTGCACTAGCTGTCTCGCGGTAATTTTAGATTTTAGTATTATTATATACACCGACGAATATTTGTGATACTGTTTGGTATTTATGTCAAGTTTAAATGCATATGATGAAATGAATTAAAAACAACGAAAGTATCAACCAACTTTCTACATGGGCGGTTTGTTGTTTATTTGTATTTATTGTCAAAATTCACCGGGGATTGTATTCGCATGCTCATCCTAAATAGATAATAAAAATGTAGACCATATTCACTAAGCAAGTTTAGAACTTAAGAATCATTAACAGAACAAATACATGTATCAGCGTTTAAAAGATAACATGGTACTTCTTTACATAACTTAAAGCATGTACAACTAGTTCTATATAAAGAACGACATCATCCGAGTTGTGAAAAACCAATTAAAATTATGCACCAGTTAAACGGTTGTAGAACAGTTCACAGTCAAGAGTACTTTTTATAGTCCTGAGCCATCAAAGATGGACAATTCAAAATAAGTTTTCAATAGTTTTTAAGTGCAAGAACAGTAAAGTATCAAGAATATTAGTGTTTCTTATTTCTAAAACTAAAGATATTAAGGACATGGTTTGTGAATACGAATCTTGAAGTTAGTCCGTGATGGGAGCGCTGAGATTTGCCGCTGATGCCCGTATCCAGTCGCCGTACACGGACACATCCGTGTAGATTCCAGGAAACATGGGTTGAGCGCATCCGTAGCCCCAACTTGTAACGCCTGCAATATGATGTAGCTAAGTTCATTGAGTGCACTGGGATTTCCTTTCATTTGGCTATCGCCGCCATATGACGTACTACGAGATAGTGCGATATACGCGTGATGTTTAGTTTAAACCTATTTATTTTAGCTCGATTGCATATAAAGCTTAGGGCTTATTTGAAACGCTCTCGAGTCCGTTTCCTGGGACTAGAACCATACTTGGTGTCTTTGAGGGAGATTAAACAAACGCTCACACAGTGGGGATCGAACTGGGGATCGAACTCGTGACCTCCCGATCGCTAGGCGGACACCATATCCACTACGCCATGGCGACCTTACAGGAGATACCCCATTCCAGGGACGATCATATGCATTTTTTTGACGGAGCCTTAGCGCTCATACGCAAAAATGAGACTATACTATTAAAAACTGATATAAGACGACAGTGTTTTGATACAGTTTTAAGAAACGTTATTCCATGCTTACCTTGAACGTACCATTTTCCGTCGGCTTTACAGACCAGTGGCCCACCGCTATCGCCCTGAAACGTAAAGGAAGAACACACTTTCATCGGGTCGTATAAATTAACTTTCTAAAAAGGGTAACGAATACGCTCGCATCGAATAGTTAATATAAAAAAGAAATAATTATCAGAATGACGGCCATCAAACAACGTTTAAAATGCAAGTTTTCATAGTGTGTTCTGCAACGGAGAACAAAATATGTTCTGCGAAACCAGATTGATTTGGACAGGTACTGGTTCACGGTGCCTATACCACATGACTTTTTAAGATCTGTGTTGGGAGAATACTATCAGCCCAGGTAACATTTTAAGGATGTCTTTTTTAATATTTCACCATTTATAATCGGATAAAGTGGAGAGCCCGCTCATTCGTGAGAGTTTTCTATAGGTATCTTAACTTTTGTTTAAACAAATGAGTATTGTTTCCCTTAAGTGCAACGGCGCGTTTGAACGGTTAGAAAAATGTCGGATCAGTGTGGAGACTTCATATTACAAACGCGCGGTTGCACTTTCCTGAAAAAAAAACACAACGTATTTGTATAAAAAAAATCATTATACCTATAGAAAACTCTCACGAATGAGCAGGTTCTCCACTTTATCCCATTAAAAATGGTGAAATATTTAAACAGGTGAAATGGTGAAATATTTATTTGGTCGCGCTTTTGTTGATACTATTCTCCCAACGCAGATCTAAAAAAGTCACGTGGTATAGACACCGTGGGTCATAAGGGTATTATGCGTGTGCCTCACAGCACAAGACATTGAAGTTATTTTGGTAATATTTATTGCAACGTCGTTATTGACTATAAGCCTCTTTTTCGACGCAGTTTGTTTTGGCCAATTTTCGGTAAATATTTCAGTTGTAAATAATAATGGCATATGGTTTCATAATAAAATCAATTCACTCTAAATCCTTTGACAAAAGAAAACATTTAAAAGAATCAGAAAGGCTGAGCAAATTAAGATTTGGTGAATGGCTAATTACTGTTTTGATTCAAATTTTCTCAAATAAGTAAATATAGTATATTAAACATACATACGTTAGTGCAAAGGTAGTGTAAACAATGGTATGGTACAGGTTATTTAGTTGATTAAAAATGTCTCTAGTACGCAAACAAGCAATAGATCTTTCCATACAAGCGCGTGTCTTCACACTATGCAAATTTGTCGCGGCCAACTTCAAACACAATGAAAATTCAACGAGCAATCCAGATACGACCCCACGTACCGAACAAGAATCCCGGGCGCCACTCTTGAACCCCGCGCAAAACGTCGTCCGCCACAGGAACTTGGCCCCATACCAATCTGCGCGCGCACACCAGTAGTCAAGAAGGATCGGCACAGTGGCCTGGTTCAAAACGTTGGCGTTGGCTGACCCTGGAAACGAGCAATGAACGTTTTTGGGTTCACTCATACAGGGCCCTGTTCACTCTAATACTTTTATGAGCAACATTACAATACTTATATTTGATCTTTAAGGTTGAAGTTGTCAGTTTAATATTACTAGAACAAGCTGAAAAATGCGTGTCAGCTATATTATAATAGCATTGGTGTCAACTTCAAATGCAGCGTGTGAACATTTTTTAATCGAATGTTTCGTTGGACCAGCCGCAGTACTTAGTTCCATAATTGAAAACCGAATGTCACCACCAACGTAAGATACGCAAAGACTTAATCGACAGAAAATATATTAAAATAGAATTGTTGGGATGTTCTTTACTACTAATGTTTAACACGTGTTATGTTTATGTACGAGGATAGAGTAACGTAAATATTACATAAAGAGCCACGAAATCTCTATTTATTCATTAATTCCATTGTCAGTTAGAAGGAATATTATTTTTCATTTGCAAGATTGCACTTTACGAGCACTGACCCCGAGTTACCTTGCGTCTCGCCCCAGCCGCTAATATAGCAGTAGGTCCCGAGAGGTACCACGTGATCAGGGCCCCGGGGCAGACACACTGGGCTTACAAAGCTCGTGTAATTCATGGGATCCTATCAAATATACACACATCGCTTCTTCAGCTGCTATGGACTGAGAGAAACATTTACATAGCATGTGGTCCTTTATTTCTGACAAAAGACAAATAGCCCCAGAGTCGGACACAAGACCCATAATACAATACGAAGTAACTCAAACACTGACAGCTTCAGTAGGCTTTGAAGGGCAACACTGAGTATGTGTACGGGGATACAATATACTGCATCCATACAGCACAAATGACAGTTTTAAAATGCTGTTAAGGACAACACTGAAGCTATGAATGGGGATAAGAACTAGTTCATCAAGAGAAATTAATACAAAATGTTGTAGTATTCGACCATAAACAAAGTGAAACTTTAGCTGCTAGAGCAAGAGAGAAACCTTATCATAGCACGTTGTCCTAAATTGATGACACGTGACCGATTGGCAAACAAGCTGAAACAATACCCATACGACAATACGCATTGACACTCTCATAAAGATACAGATTCATTAAATAGTTATACGCTAACAATGTTTATATGCGTTTATATGCTGATGTGTAATCTGAAATTAAACACACACATGTATGCATCACTTCTATGCACGTCACAATAAGCGTACTAAATCATCCGATGTCGTTTTTAATTTGGTTCGATTTCATTCACACATGGACCTCAAATGGTATCGATAGGTACCGGTTTTGTTCTTTACTAGTGCATACTTCCAAGATCTAAGAAACGATTCTTCTTTGAAAAATGATACGGATACTAGCGTTCATACACGCCTTAAGCTTGTGATGAATAATGGCAAATTAAATACTTTACAAATCAACCTCCAATTCCAATATAGCAACGTCGCCCTGAAGCGTGCCGTTGTCAAAGCCCGGATGTAGGACGAGCCTACGTATGTTGGAGCTCTGCTCAGTGCTGTCCTCGGTAGCCACGTGGTGTTTACCGACATACACTCGCCAGTCCCGCAGAGAATTGCCTTCCTGGACACTAGACGGATTTGGGTGTATGACTATAGTAATAGTTTTAGTTTGTATCGCAGTATAGTGGAGTCATCAAGAGATGGTCATTTTCTTAAGGAAAATTAGAAGATCAGGTAACCAAAACAAAATGCGCATACATGTGCCGGTCACTGACACTTTCCCTACTTGATCAGAGATACTGAGAGAATGACCGTAGAACTCATTTGATTACCAATACCAAAACACGTAGTAATACGAACTATTTAGATACCATCACACGTAGTTTTACAAAAAGAATAAACTAGTTAAAGATGGGGATTCACCATCGTCGTTACAACAACGATGTGTTTCTTAAAGCTCAAACCGAAGTCATAGTTGTTTAGAAGGCTACGTTTGAGGGAGAGACGACGCTAGAAATAATGTTAAATGTTTTAGCCCAAAGTGGTAGTTTTAGAGAATATTATGCTAATAATACGGTTTATTAAAAAAAACTGTCATTGGAATACCCAAATGTCCGCAAAACAAAGAACCACACGTTAGTTTACACGTTAGTCTACACATGAAAGGACAAGTAATTCCAGTTAGTTCGTACAAATGATAGTACGTGCACTATGAACAAAAAAAACTAGAAGATGGTAGGTGCACGCTGTAAACATTTTGAATATCAAATAAACTAAACGACATTAATATTAACGCAAAAAACTTGTTAAACTTACATTATGCTAGAATGTATGTATGCAACTCCTATGCGGAACTTACTGTTGTGAGAAGCAATGGGCGGCCGTCAGAATGAGCCGGGAATTGATGATGCTCCCACCACACACCGGTTGGCCATGGTGGGCGAGTAAAGCCTGGTAATGCACAAACACCGTAATTACTTACAGTTTTCGGATACTCTAAAGTTTCGGACACGATGAATAATTATTATGTGTAAGTGTCCGAAAACTTAGAGTAAATACGGTAATGCGGAAATAAAGTACGTACTTAATACAGTAAATTCGTTTCTGTAGGTCTTCACTGATAATCATTGTCCTTTTTTTGTAGATGATGCCGTCTTTTTTACGCATTTTAATTCTTTTCATGTTAGTGTTATACAACGAATTGCAATATGTACTGTTTAAAAAAGGCTTATGCAAATATTAAAATAATAACTTTGTATAGAAAATGATACGACCGCAACATTTTCTTAAAATGTTACACTGAAAAGATTACAAACGTATCCCTTGTGGTTAATTGCCTATACGTGAGCAAGTATTTCATGACAGACGTGATAAATAATGAATACATTAACAACGTATATAATTAACACATGTTAAACATTACTTTCGTTTTCTTGGATAACACAAATTTTTGTCTCCTGAAAAAATGGCCAAAATGTTCTTACGCGGTTTTCGAAGAACATGTACCACTACGATTGTCATTTCAGAAATGACAATTAACTATAACTATCATTGAAGTTGCATTGACTGTATGAATGTTATGTAGCTACTCAATTGAGGTTTTAGTAACATGAATACATTTTACGTATAACACAAATAGGAATTATACAAGGTGTGATTAAAAGACGTTGCTAGGTTACCATCCACGGCCACGAGCCCGGGCGAGCTTCCTGACCGCCTATGATTCTCTGACCCACGGGTGAAATTACAGGTAATCCGCATTGCTGTGGATCGTCTGTGAATAAACCTCTTATTTCAAGTTGTGTTTGAAGACATAGGTTATCACAAAACCGCCTCTGTATCGCACTCTCAATGTATGGAACGCCTCGTCTGTCTCCTGTTGACTATTGATATATCGGCTGTTTCATTGAAATAATGTAGCTTTACCATTTATGTTAGATAAACCCGCAGGATAGTACAACAAACACGCAGCATATCATCACAAAACACAGCATAATATGGCAAGCACACGGCATAATATTATAAGCACATATCATATTTTTCAAACGCACATCATTTCAATGAAACAGCCGATATATAATAGGCAACAGGAGACAGACGATGCGTTCCATACCAATGCCATGACTGCTTCGTTTACTAACTCGTTTATAAGCTACCTCGTTCTCTTCTTCTTCTTCTTCTATAATAATGGCTATGTTCATTACTGATACATTATGGCCATGCGTGGGGGGTTAAAAAGAAATAGGTTGCTAGGTTACCCGAGTTACTCAATCCACTCAGGAAAATCCTGTCATTTTCTCACGACTTATTAAGTTGTGGGAACGCGGTACTGACTCTTTGGAAAGAGAAACTAAGTCGCGGTTACGACATAAAATTCAAGCACATGCCATATCTGTGCCACAGTATATATGCGTACATATGAAAAGTATTTTAGTAAAGGATCTAAAAAGAAAGCTACAATTCATGTCCCTCTGCGGTGTTTATAAGATTAGATTGAAAACTTATTTTAATCAGTTGTGTTTAACTGATAGATCTGAAATATTAAAATAGCAAAAATGCTTGTCTTTGTGTAATTTTTACAAAATATTTCTACAACACTTTTAAGGAAGAAACGTATTCAAACACTAAAACTGTGATAAGATAATGTCAAGAAGTCTGTAAGCAGCATTAATACACATGTAGCCATTTATCAACCTGAACGATATTAAGTGCCGTGCTTCAAAATACCGAACATACTCAACGAACCTGTAAGGATAAATCCCGAGGCACTTATGAGTAAAGTACATGTAGCTATATACACTGCCAGTTTATGCCCCATATACCGTTTCATTTTGGCATTATACAATCACTATACAAGTCGGCTGTTCGGTACACAGGCGACCCCGCTGATTCATAGATAAGGTCTATTTGAAGTGAATAACCAGTTCATTTGCTTTACTTAAATGGTTTGTTTAGATTTTCGTAGTTTATGAAATAGCTGTTGCGTGTGTCACCGGACATACATTTGTAAAATGTATCGTAGGTTTACGTTTAGTATATCATTTATTACGATTCTTTGTTAAGGTAGAGGCATTTTAAATTAGTTATAATTATCGTATTACTAGACATGTAGCAGTTACCTTAAGTAATTTAAGTGGATTACAATTAGAAGCTAGTACAAATCCCCTATTGGTTCACGTTAACTAATGCGCACAAATTACTCGTGCATTATCACATTCACCAGTTCTGAGTTGAGTTTATAGTTTACCAATCAAATAGCTGATATCTAAATGTCTTAACCAATGAAACGTGTCGTTGCGACATGGAGGTGAAAAAAAGGCGCATTTTAGATCATTTTGTGATCAGCAAATTGACGGAGAACGCTAATAAATATATATTTAAACTATATTTGGTTCTTTGCAGGGTGGTTTTTGTTACCAGCCTGGTTTGCACGTATTGGGAATTGGTAGCCACCACCGCAAATAATTAGTAAAAACCTTATACGGTGACACATATATTTACGCAAATATGCAATTAGGTATTTGACTACGTCTGCGTGTATTTGCTCTGCTTTTAATGGTTTGTTTTGATTTTCGTAGTTTATGAAATAGCGATTGCATATATTTACGGAAATGTGCAAGGTATTTTACAACACAAGATGTTCATAGTATGCTGCGAGTGTTAAATACCTTATGTATTTTACGGCACATTGAATGATAATTTTTATATACATGTACATGTAAGCAATTATTTCGCAGTATGACACGTGCATATAATCTTTATCATAACATGCTACACGCGTGGCAGTTTTAAGTTGCTCACAATATCACCGTGTTGAAGCCTAGACCGTGAGTGAAGTGGTGTGTATAGAATTTAAAACAGCAATAAAACATACGAAAATACATGTGGTATAAAACACTCGTATAGCTCGCCAATATATACCTGACACTGGCTTGTATGCATAACAAATAACATAACGATGAATACATTTGTTATCGCATGTATATCGGGTAAACTAAATACAAGAATATCCAAGTTATTTACGCTTGGTCATTGTCGGCGCAGGCACTGATTAAACGTACCCGGTGTACTCTTATGTATACTACACAGTACCCGGGGTACGGAAAATATAATAAAAAGTAATCCGGAGTATGATCGGGTTGCTTAAAGCATATTTTCCGTACCCGGGGTACATTGTAGTATACTTAAAAGTACAAGTGGCATTCTTAAGTAGTACCTGAGCCGACAACGACCAATTGAGCGTAAGTTCCTGCTTAATTGTCATTCATATTGTGGCACACGTGCGCGAACACAACTGAATATTACGGAATCCGGTTAGTGCCATCTATAATCTCGCCCTTCTTTTATCAAGGGTGACACATGACAAACGAAGCGACGCACGATATATTTAACACGATATATCGCCCTTGTGTAGGTAAAAGGCGATATATCGTGTTAAATATATCGTGCGTCGCCGCGACTGTCTCGCAAAATATCGTGCGTCGCCGCGACTGTCGCGCAAAATATCGTGTATCGCTTCGTGTGTCGTGTGTCGCCCTTTATGAAAGAAAGGCGAGATTATAGATGGCACTATCCGGATTCCGTAGAATATAACGACACACGTCAAACCTTTCATTTAGACTTATAGAGTTTCAAAGTATCTTGTTAATGTTTGGCAGCTAAATAATGTGTTAACCTGATCAATACGTAAATTATAACAATTTGTTACGCCGTCTCGTTTAATAACTAATACAAATAGTTCGCTAAAAACATACTCCAATTATTTATATAACAAGGCACCTTTAGTTTTTTTGTGGAAACCATATTAGCCTTTTTAAATATAAAGTGAACCATCAGATACAAACCGAATTTGTAATTGGGGATGACGTCATATTAACACATAACTCATAGGAAGAAATCTGGAATACAGATGCAATAAATTAATGCAACTAGATAATATCTCAGAGTAATTTCATTTCTGCGAATATTCAACAGCAAAATTAATATTGATGATATTGATGATAAAATGCAAATAACCTTTGCATTCTGAATAAAATCCAGTCGTCAGCTCCGAGCGAATTTCAAGCGATTGGCAGTCGATCGATCGCCGCTCCTGCTAATCTTTTCTTCGCGCCTAACGAACAGTTGCATGGGACTCTGGTAGACTTGTAGAAATAGAAATGGCGGATCAATACGCAGCGCTGAAGAATCATTTCTTCGCTCGAGTCTGCGCTGCGTCTTGCCTATTCTCTCCCCCCCCCCACCACAAAACCATCATGGCGGCTCTCCCACGAAGATCGATATGCGACTGTTCCACGGGCCACATAATGGATAAAAGCCGACCTACTAACGCCTGAAAGTAATAGTAGTATTATAGTAGTGACATAGTAATTCGGATAGAAGGGTAGTACGGAATAATGGTACACTATACCGGACAAGCGTGAAGGTAGTATGTAACTTCGCTTGCTGATGTTATTGATTCATAAATTGTGCATGCTAATATTATTGTCCTTTTTTACATTTCGACAATGTATTAGCCATGGGTCTTAACAGTTGATTTGGCATTTGCTTCATGTATTTGCCCGGATTTTAATCGTAATATCTGACATGTCATTACAATTCGTGATATGTTTTCAATATTAAATTACAATATTCTTTTTATGGAAATGCATGCTAACGAAGCTAAACGCTATGTGCAGTTTTTGCAGCAATGTATTTTTTTTTTAATGCAGCAATGTGATTTACTTGTCTTCACGATAAAAAATGTGTATAAAACAAAATATCGTCTTGACGTAATGGATGTGGGGCCCACATAGCTACCGGGAGGTCACAGAATCGATCCTAACTGTGGTAGCTTTCCTTAGAGTTCGCCTACAGACACCAAGTACTAGTTCCACAAAGGAAACGAACTCTAAAGCGTGTCAATAAGCATAAGGTTTTCGATGCAATCGAGCTAAGCAAAATTTTAACAAAATAACAAAATAATCTATCGTCACCTATGTTTTGATATAGTTTGAATGTATTCGAAAGTCTTCTCTTGTCTTGTATAAAGCTATTCGTATTCAACTGTCGAGCATTTCTTGCGGAAAATTGTGTCATGTTCTGCGAAAACAGTGCATAATGTTTGTGCGTAAATTGTCATCCCAGATTAGCCTGTGCAGTCCGTACAGGCTAATCAGGGACGACAATTTCCGCTTTTATGGAATTTTTCGTTTAAATGATTTCTCTTTTAAGCGAAAATCCAGTTTAGGCCGGAAGTGTCGTCCCGGATTAGCCTGCGCGGACTGCACAAGCTAATCTGGGACGACACTTTACGCACAAGCATTTTGTCCAGTTTTTTTCAGAACGCGACACAATTCAGTATGATGACATATTAATGCAGAATTTATTGATTGAGTAAACAGCTTAACGCGGAAATGCATTTTAATGAATTGTAACCCTAAACGATCAGTGAATATCCAATGCTTAAACAGTAATGTTTTTCATAATTGATCTATTAATTTGATAGCGTTAAGTGTATTTGTATGTGATATTTGCCAATAAAGACCGTTTGCAAACATGGAATTGAAAGTAGTAAAATGATTGTATTCCATACAATTTGGAAGGGAGATTATGAAAAAATTATTATGAATAATACTTCTTTTATCTTGCATGAAAATATTTGTTATTGATTTTATATCGTTATTGACAGATTTTAAGAGTGTGTATTCTTCGTTTTTAATTCAGGATTTCGTCACAATTGCACGGTTCGGATAACAAAGTAGATTATAATGTCTGACAGATAACATTTTTACTTAAAACCGTTTTTTTCGTTTAAACTGTTTATTTCCTTTGTTCATTGAGGTGCTATTATTCTTAGACTGAAGCATTATCCAGGAGTGGACCTCGCCAGTTACCACTCGGTCTAAATGCAGCGTCCGGGTGTGTCAGCACTACTTCTTGTAGTGTCCCTTATACTGGCTCACGAAACCTGCGCATGGAACCGCCTATCAGGTTGAGTACTTATGTTGTTGTTGTGTTTCACAACTATTTCTCAATTTATTCACTTGAATATATCGATATATTAATAACTATATTCAGGAATGGGAAAACCGTGTTAGAATCTGTTTATTAGTGATACTTGCATTCACAATTATTAAAACGTGTTCTAGTTGATTTAGACATCTGCATATATGGACCGTCATGGCTTAAATAATACTTTTTAAGAGCTTCTCTTCTCTAATGAAACAACACGGCTGAGACTTCGCATAGTTGTTGTGTGTGCAACATCTTCAAAATAAAGATTTTCTAATAAAAAATGTGCTTAGACTTTGTGTTAAAAGTTTGAGGGTTCAAATATTACGGTCAAATTTATAATACGGTTATATCTAATAGCAAACTTTTGTATTAAAACAAAAGGTCATAATCTGTACAGATCTATTAAGGCAAAGGGTTTTGATCTTCTGGATACAGTTTTATAGAACATTTCGCGTTTTAATTTAGAAAAAGGCAAATATAATAAATTTTATTTGCTGTGCGTTATCTTTATTGTAATGGTTCATAATTATTTATATTAATTCTTTTCATTTTGAATACGATGGTTCATAATAGGTGCTAAAAGCAGTGCAGATATGTATCAATAAATTGGGTTGTTAATAAGTTGTTGCGGTTTGCCATTAACAAATATTAATATTTGGATTCTACTCGTCGTTCATCGAGGATGATTCGCTACTTTATATTTGTTTCCGTTTCCAAAGATGTTTCTAAAGATGTGGACGTGCGCGTGTACTCCTTGTGCCTGAACGACACGAACTACACGCCTCCCCGCTGTAAAGACCACCCAACCGGGTATGGGTGTGACTGCGGGGCGGGCTTCCATTGGAACACGGAAGTGTGCATGTGTAAGTAGTTCTAGTCAGTACAATACGGTTCAGATGGTTGTTTGGTATTCAAGTACTGTGCTATTAGAGACGAATAATGCTGCACTTTAATAGGTTGATGGTGTGAAATTTTGTGTTCTCTATTATGCATAGCACTTGTACTTTAAAACAATGTCTATTCGATTGTAGCGTGGAATTTCTAAAAAGTCAATGTAATAATTAGATAAAATAGATCGTGAAAACAATTTACTTGACCGTCTTAATTTTTTTCTATTAACTTTCGTGTATTTTAATTTCTTAAATACAAAACATGCTTCGGCCATAGCCCTTCATCAGTAGTATAAATATAAAATAAACACAGTCAGTGCGTTTAATGTCATACAGTAAAGCAATGTCGTTTGGCGGAACATATATATAACAACTTATATATCACAATAAGAAAATGGATCAGCGTTGAAAGAACAGCCGGTCTAGGCTATTTTCAACATCGATAGGTACGAAAGAGAAATCGCATAAATTGCTATCATTGTCGGAAGATCCAAAATGTGTAGCAACATGTGAAATAGGATTTCTTGAGCATTTCCTGATATCTAATCTACCAGGAAACATTCGGATAAGTTTGTCCGACGTATTGTTTATCACAATTTTAACATGAAATAAGATATAAAACTTTGCGTGAAATCCTCATAGTGTAAATAATACGTTAAACCAGTAATACTAGTATTTTTTTATATAATGCTTTACAGTATATTTTTAAAATTGTAGCAGAGACATTGTTTATAATTAGTATAGCTAACCTTTCAACCTCCGCGCAGTGATTTGACGGGAACCAGCATAGCTGGATCAAATGTTGTATGTGAGAGCAAGGAACGACAACTCTGCATGGAGATTGCTAACCTTTTACATCTTTGCGAAAGACGTTGGTATCAGTGATCGGCGGAATATAATCGTTGAATAAGAATCGTTTAAGAACTTTTATGTTTGATTTCGACAGTCCGAGCGCTTGATGTGGCATACTTTAACCTCTTTATACTGTAAATAAAATTGTACTAACCTCGTCATGCCAGTTTATTAGATAATAACTTGAATTAAATAATGTTCCACAAGTATCACGTTAAGAAACGGTATTCGTGAAATATCATTTTTGTTTTTAATTGATGCTAATAGTATGATTCGATCTTGAAACTAATTTATGTCAATACGTTATCTTTTAGCGTTCAACACTTTGATAGTTTCTTTTACTTACCACCCCCAATATCAGCGACAGCAGTGGATTCCCGGCTAGAGTTCTCCCAACAGAGGCCGCTCCGCTACACCCTTCTCACTGGAAAGGCGTTCCCAAAGTTGCAAGAGTTCACGATTGCCTTCTGGATCAAGGTGTGCTTAACTCTTTCAGTGCTGGGACCGAATTTTGAAGGCCTTTGCAAACAGTTTGGATCCAGATGAGACGCCACGAAACGTGGCGTCTCATCAGGATCCAAACTGTTTGCTATTCTGATAGTATTCTTTGAAAAAAAAATCGAAGAAAATGCTAATTTTAGAAATTCAGCAGACGACATTTTAGCAGACGACAAATTTCCCAGCATGCAGAGGGTTAATATTTGACTGACAACAGAAAATTTAGTTCGGAAACTAGCGATAGGTTGTGTGATGTACTTGCTTGTAAACCATACAAACACGCTTTGCGTTAACTGACAAGATTTTACGTCAATGATCAATAATGCTATTTTCGCGTGTTGTAGTTAGATAAGCAACTTAATGTTCTTATCAGAAAACTAGGTTATTACTTTTTCTGCTCAATATTTTGAAAAGCGTAAACACACGCTATTTTCCTGTTACACACACGAATTTGCGGTGACCATCTCAAGTAAATAAACACAACAGCTAATGTGAAGTGTATGTCGCCGTATGGGGTTTTGGTATCATGATTTAACTTGCTCATTACTACTCATATGAATGTTCGCAAAGCTGCAAGTGGCTACTTTATAAAGATGAATTAACGTATGGAACATATTAACTGTTAATGTAAATGGACTGGTATAAACCCCATGCCATCTTTTTTCTTGTGTGTCATTGCATTGTCAAAGCAAGAACCTTTCCTGCTTATTTAAGACCACATTAGTCCATTATAACCTTGTCCTTAAGGTTCCCCGCAGTGTTACCAACGGTACTATCCTATCGTATAAGCACGATTCTACACGCAACCTTCTGCGCATGCACAGTGGACCTACGTTAGGCGCGCGCATCTGGGATCGGGATATATCGACTAACGCCTATATTCCCAACAACCAATGGATGCACATCGCCTGGACTTGGTCGTCCGGAAGTAAGTGAAAGCCAAATATCGAAACGGAACGGGCAAATGCCGCTCGATTGGTCATTGTCGGTACTTTTAAGTAGTAATGAAGCCGACAATAACCAATTGAGCGCAAATGCCTCGATAAAAAGCAAGGGTTACTAATTACCAATATGCCTAGTGGAATTATTTCACTTTAGATCTGACAATTCAAAAGACGAAACTCAACAATAGAAGTGCATTTGATATTTTAATGAACATAATTTAAGTTCTTTTGCATACATGTAGATAGACGAACGAGCATCTATTGCGGATTTTTCTGTACTATTACAAGGTGGCGAGTCAGTGTTATACATGGACGGTAGACGCAGACAGGTTGTTCCCGGAGGTCCCGCTAGCGAGATTCCCCTGGGTGGGGAATTTGTTCTTGGACAGGCATCGAGGGACGACGGTGAAGAATTTGACGAGAACACGGCCTTCATCGGAGATTTGACACACCTTCATATTTGGTAGAGCACGCTTTAAACGGAATTCAGCATATTTTAAACTATAATGGCCCATCTGTTTCAATACAATGCCGATGAACATACATGCATAATCCGTGCTTTTTTAATGACATGCTTGTCATTGTTATCTTGATCAACACACTAATCCTAAAACTCTTCTAAGACAATCTTACTTGATTATTAAGAAAGTAAGGAGGATTTTTCGACTTTCTCATTTCATACACAGCCTAAGAAGTTAGATTTTTTTAGACTGAAATAACCTTAGTTGTTATCATATTCTTGAAGTTTGTTCGGCACTTTTCAGGAGTTTTGTCATGAGCGACAAAGAGGTGACTTACGTCAAGACGTCCTGTGACGTCATGTACTGTGGTGATGCCGTTCAATGGACAGAGTTCCGGCGGGGAACTAGGGGTGCAATGCGCATGCGCTGGCCTTCCGGTGCAATACGTATGTTCATAGAGACGACGCAAATTTTGATAGGGAACATAAAACGCAATTACGTTACCAATAAAGTCACTTTCCGAATGTCCACTTCATCACGTATGCTATAATATCTCGTGCTCGTCACGTTCCACGTTCGCGTATTTTTTTTTGGATCTAGCATTAATACATATTTCCATACACTTCAATCCCTATTATCGATAATTTCAATATGCTATGTGTGCGTAACGTGTCACGTGCGCGTCATTCAGGGGGCACGTGCTTCAGCGAGGACGCACTCGGGTACACGTGCAACAAGTACTGCAGCAACACGATTGGAGCCCAGTGTAACGAGCAGATTGTTGAGAACATCAAGTGGACGCGCACTCCCGCCCTCAACACCACTTCCGTCCCCTGCCCCGCGGACAGACTCAAGAAAGGCACAGACACGAACACTTCATGTGAGGTTTGAAATAGGGAACCAAGTTCGGTTACTTAGGGACTGTCCGATAGTGTTGCTTTTGTAACCCACTTACGCAACACCAGCATATACCATGTGAAAGAACACGATAACATTTCTAAACTCATTAAGTGTAAAATGTTGATATAATATGTTTTGTTCAAACAGGTCCGTGTATTCTACAGCAACTGATGATGTTTTTTTATTTAACTGTTAACACGGCGCATTATCTACAAATATCTTATATACATTTATATATTAATTTTTATTGAAAAAAAAACAACAACAAAACCCAAATATGTTATCATCTGAACAGTCAAGGTTATAAAGTTGGGTGTTGATGTTGGGTGTTGATGTTGGGTGTTGATGTTGGGTGTTGATGTTGGGTGTTGATGTTGGGTGCTGATGTTGGTTGTTGATGTTGGGTGTTGATGTTGGGTGCTGATGTTGGGTGTTGATGTTCCACATATTCGTTTTACTTGTGTAGCGTTCGGTACAAGACCATGCAACAGAACAGACGAGAACGAGGGCGAGTGGGACACCGCCCTCATAGACAACTGCATCTCGGAGTCGCTGAGGAACCTAAAAAACAAGGTACGTAGTACAGCATGTGAAAACTTCTACAACATGCACTTACAGTATAAGATCGGAAGAAATTATAGTATTGGAAGAATATATATTGAGGGAAGATTTTGTAAAATATATAAAGGTGGTTTTGGGATAAAATAATTGTTTATGATATTGTGTGTCATTCAAATACGCTTTAAACAGCTCTAAATCGGGTGTACGTGTGCCGGAGCTGCATTATGTGAGGACCCATAGTGTGTGCCAGTACTCCTACCTTGTTCATTGTAACACTGTCAAATTTGATTGATATTGTGTCTGTGTATTGGTTTTATAAACAGTATGTAGTTGTGTGCGGAGGAGGGTTGCTGCTGGGGCTCTACCAAATCGAAAACCAGCCGAACCCAGCCCTTATACGCGCCGAAAACGTACTAATTAATCCTGTTAAACTGAGCTATTCGCCCTGTTATATATAGCGATAGCCATACAATCCTACCATAACATAATTATAAGCAATCGCAATTGAATCGCATTTAAAATACATTTTTTTCAACAGTTCAAGCGCCACCTGCTGGCTGCCTACATCGAGGAACCCACGCTGCTCGCCCTCGGTCGCGAGCTCGTGCTGCACACAAGTAACCACTCATACGGCAACCCGGTGGACGTCGCCACGGTGATCGACATGCTCGAGATGTTCGTGCACACGCAGGCGCAGGTGATCGTCCTGCAGGTGGAGCGCTGGTACGAAGGTCACGTAACTTACGCGAAGGCGCTTCAGCGGTTCCCAACCCTGAACGAGACCCGGGAGTTCATAGAGGTATGCATGTTTTAGTGTAGATGGTAGGTTTAGATTCCAGTAAAGTTACGTTGTTATACTATAACGTGTTAATAACTATATTGCCATTAAAAAAATTACTGAATACAATTATATATATTTTATGCGCCGGGTCATATAAACGCACTGATATTTGACAACAATACCAACGGTATTGATATATATCGACACTTATATTATTTTCCTGCTTTTCTTGATAAATATTTGATATAGTTTGTATTAACTTAACATTTTTTTAATTATTTATGAGAAAACGCATAAAAATGACCAGGTTTTTCGGGTTGGAGTATACACGTTACGGGATAAGCCATTGTTAAACGTCTAATTGTTCAGAGTAAACTCGACTGGTGATGATAAAACTAAGCATGTTCACGTAAATGCTGCCATTCTTGCTGCTGCATTTGATGATTCTGATCATGATGAAGACGTTTTCCAATCTAAAATAAAGATAGTCGCCGACATCGTCAACAACGTACTGCACGAGCGCCACGAGGCGGGCTGGAACGCTACGCAGCCGCCCGGAACGGAAGGAGACAGCCTGCTGCAGGTGCTGGAGACGTTTGCGCACGTGGCCGCGCAGAGCCTGGAGAATCACGTGACCGACGGCCACATCGGCGGTCGCATCGGCTTCGAGGAGGCTTACCTCAGCACGACGAGAGCTAAAATAGGTTAGCTTAAATTCCTTTGCATGATTTAAAAACGATTATGTTTCAGGTTAATTGTCTGTCTTAAGTATCCAGACCATTTGTTTGGAAGGGAGATAATTACACCGATCGGAGATATATAAGCAATGAGGGGTTATTATCTTTGCTATTACATTTCCCAGTAATTTTCCTTCTCTAACATATATAAATGTACGAGTTGTTTCAAACGTAAATAAAAATCACAACACAAAAACAAAGCAGGCGATTAATGATTTACCTAAGATTGCTTCACATTGAACTAAACAGTAAGCCTCCCTCACACAAAATCATGTTGTACGTTTGATGGATTGATAGCATAGGTTAACCTTGTTTAAAAAAATTATGGACTCTTCTTGACAGAGTTCAGCGTGCAGGCGCAGTGGGTACAGATCTTCCGGGGTGCCCGGTTCCCCTCCCGACAGGATGCAATCAGCGGCATGCAGATCCGCCACGGGAGCATCGAACTTCCGGCCGCCGTCCTTGCCTCGACTAACGACACAGATCTACCGCGTACGGGTTTTGATTATTGAAGTATTGTAATTTAGTACGTCAACGTCGAAGCTCTCGTTAGCGTATCGTAAAATCGCATCTTATCTTAGTAAAATGCATGCTGAAATCATACCGGACATGCTATCTCAATCATGTTCGCAATCATTTTGTATCGAGATTCGTTGTGTCGCGTATCGATAAATGGTTAGTTCAAATACTGTTTTATGAAATATGTTTCCTAGACGTCCTACTACATCAGACATGCTCGCACGCAAAGCTGCCTAGTAAGCTCCGAAAACCAGTTATGTATATGATATCCTACTTATTAAACGAATGTAAATAAAATTTGCTGTAATGGTGCACATAACACTAATTTGTCAATAACAATACAATTTTAGTAGTATGCACATTTTCGTATGCGTGTATGTTCGTATAGTTTTTATAGATAATTATTATTTTATTTAATGATCAGTATGTTATCATAAATTAATATAGGCCAATGCGTTTCGTGATCACGTTTAAAATTTAATAATTGCCAATATTTGTTTTATTATAAAGCAATAACAGCAGAATCATTTTAGAGTTTATTTTTTCATTAAATCACGCACACACCCTCAGAACAGTCAAAATCACACACAACTTTGAAGTTAGTTTAGTCTTGATGGTTTTTCGATCTATTTACTATCAACTTTCAGCCTTCATAAAAGTGTCAGGTCTTCGAGTGCATGGAATGACCCACATGTTGCCAAATCATGACCTTAAAACGTAAGTTTTAGTAGATTGTACAGTGAAACCTATTTCAATCGAACGGCATCCAGGGTCCTTATTTACCAAACAATTCTTAGACTTAAGTCTAAAAATATAGTATAGTCTTTAAATTGGAATTGTAAAGGATTGCTAACATTTTGAGTTAAACTTTGAATAAACTTCATATACAGCATTCTTCATCTAGAACATGTTCTAAATGACATAATTGCCAGTGGTAGCATGTATATATTCAAATGCGGGATGTATTTTTATTTGTTCTTCGTCTTTTCTTTATTCGTATGTCTAAGAATGGGTTGGTTAATACGGACCCAAGTCAGGTGAATTCAGGTCATGAAACGCATTTAAAGTTATCATTTGATTACATCGTTTAGCGATTTCTTTCGACAGCCATCGGTTCATTAAGTTTGTATGTATGTTTTAAATAAGAGAAAAAACCATAAACGCAATTCGATTTTGGTTCATAGTCTTCGGTTTGAATCGGTTTAACTTTATAAAATAAAATACATTAATAAACATTCGCATATTACTTCTAACTTGCATTTATAACGAAAACAAAGCAAACGGCTCTCAATGCATATTTTGATAGAAACTCAACAGCCGAAATGTTCCTAATAGAAACATTTTGTGTTACAGCACAGGAAAGAAAGCCAAAGAGAACAATCTCAACACGCCGATAATCGCTTTGTTCGTCTACGCGGGTGGCGTTGATATGGGGACGAACATTACCCCACCCATCACGTTCACGTTGCCCTATTTAGACGTGAGTTTTCAAGCAATTACTGTATTAACGTTGCCCTACTTAAACGTGAGCTATAAGCAGTAACTTTGTTCTCGTTGCCTTACTTTGACCTGAGTTATAAAGCAATTACTTTATTAACGTTACCCTGCTTTGAAGTGAGTTATAAAGCAAGTATATATTTTTTTCTCGTTGCCTTACTTGGAGACGTGAGTTATAAAGCAATACATTTATTCTAATTGCGCTACTTTGACGTGAGTATAAAAGCAATTACATTTTTCTCATAACCCTTATTAGACGTGTGTTGTGTAGCAAGTGCATTTTTCCAGTTGCGCAGCTAAGACATTGGTTGTAAAGCAATACAATTAATCACGTTACCCTACTTTATCTTGAGCTTTAAAGCAAACACAAAGTTTGATATTGCCTTAATCCGAGATGAGCAAAACAAAAACAAACAACATAATATGTTCATGTCGACCTACTTAGTTTACAGTTATAACTTAATAACGTTATTCACGCTGCCCTTCTCGCACTTGAGGATTAAAGCGACAATGTGTGTTGCCATCGCTGAGCATAAATAGAAGGGCATAAAGTAACAGTATTTGCCACCATGACTTACTTATACATTATTTATAGAGAAAATATTTTTCACATTTTTCACATGCAATATTCTTTCAACCGAATGTGTATTGGTTAAATTGCTTTACTAAACTTACGCAGCAAACAGTTTCTTTCTTGCAAACAATACTAACAAGACAAAGGACAAAGCAGAGTTTAAATATTAAAGTGTATCCATTATTTCAGACCTTTAATATTTCGAACCCAGAGTGCGTGCGACTAAAACATGGGACACTACTCTCTGGAAGGTAATTACCTTAAGCATATCACCGCATATTGTAGCGTAGCACAACACAATGTAGCGTAGCACTACAAAGTGTAGCGTAGCACAGCATAATATAGTGTAGCACAACATAATGTAGCGTAGCACTACACAGTTTAGCGTAGCACAGGCTGTACCATTTAATATCATATCCCTACATAGTGTAGCAAAGTACTAGATGATAGAGCGTACAACAACATAAGATATGTCATAGCATAGCACATCATTGTGTAGCGCAGAACTACCTAGTGCATAACAGCATTCAAAAGTGTAGTGTAGCACTACATAGTTTAGCAAAGCACTTCTGTTTATCAGTGTCGATGCAATATAGTTTTGTACAAAAATGTTAATGCAACATACCATTGTAAATAAATATTAATGGAACATTTCATTGTAAACCTATCTTAATGTAAATCATATCTTTGTAAATCAGTGTCGATTCAAGACACTCTTGTAAAGCACTGTTGGTATAACCTACGTTTGTAGTTAATTGCGGTTATGTGATCAGGAACAGTGAATGGACTTGGACACGTGACGATTGTGAACTCAAGGAGGATCGCGGGAAGGAGGCCGTGTGCGCATGCGCAAAAACCGGCATATTCGCCGTCACGACGGACATGTACAACGATAACGTAAGAACAACTTTGATTATTGTCATTATTCATTTTTTGTGAATGACTGTGCATTTTGTTTAACACAAGGAAATATTGTATTCCAAAGATAAATTTCCAAGTAATGAACAAATGTACTATCGCATTCCAAGAATGCAATATTAATTTGTAGTGCATGGCTACAATTTTAATGAATTAATCGCTTAAGGGCGTATCACTTTCTGAAAATTTCAGAATCGAGTGGGGTTAATGTAAAATATCAAATATAAGTAAATAAATAAATAAATAAATAAATAAATACTTTGCTATATTGAAAAAGTATGGCGGATAAGAAATGGCTTAATTTTTTTATGAAAGATACAGAAATGTAAAAACAATCTACTCCCTTTATCATGTCCTGGCATGTGTTGATGATATATAAATTTGGTTGTTAAAATGGTGTTTCACAATGTTTTTAACATGTGGAATACGATTGACACTGTGATCCGGGTGACCAACCATGTTATTTTTGGTCATTTTCATTCTCGTAATTTTACGTTACGATAAACTTCCCTGATCAATATTGAAAAATCGAAAACACAAAACACTAAACGGTTGGTTGAACATTTTTCACAATAGTTAATTTAAGTTTTTCAATGATCAACTTACCTCGATCAAGAACATGTTACATCAGTAACACCATTTTATCGACCACTCCTTTGTAGCTCTCGGGGGAAATTTACCGAAGAACATCAATTAAAAAACCCGGATTTTCTTCATGTAAATTGAAATAGTTCTAACCATTTGGAAAAAGAGTTTTAATGATTCATTGATGTTACTTAAGGAGTACTTTAATTAAAATAAAAAATTTCAATAAAACATCGGGGAAAATTTACTTATGATTTATGTTTTCTAATTTATATTGTTTTTGTCTACAGAGTTATCGTTTGTGATTTCTTCCGC
This sequence comes from Dreissena rostriformis, assembly GCA_007657795.1. Classification (NCBI taxonomy): domain Eukaryota; kingdom Metazoa; phylum Mollusca; class Bivalvia; order Myida; family Dreissenidae; genus Dreissena; species Dreissena rostriformis. Next base: position 102,069 of record VMBQ01004338.1, on the reverse strand, counting down.
GTAATAATACAGTTATTCTGTTTCAAATCTTGGTCATGTAAATTTTTCATCGAGTTTATTTAGGTGTATTAGTTCAGAAATATGTTTTAATCGTTTATTTTAAGGTAGGCCTTTTTCAGAACAGTTTATGTTTTTATATGGGAGTAGTTCAGATGTGTAAAATCTATGTTGAGTGTAATTTCCGAACAATGCTGCTATGTTTACAATTTGTTATGAACGAACAAAAATGCGATACCGAAACATCATTATTGCATAAACTCTATCTATAATGCCCTCTGGCGGGGTGCAGAAACTTGGCAAAAGGAGGGCTTGAACGGGAGAAATCGTGTATTAAAAAGGCAATTCACGTGCCGTTCAAGCCCTGTTATGTGTTTTTTAAATCCATCAATTAAAATAACATTGAAAACAATATGTTTTGTTCATCCGATATCGACAAAATAATTTTGTTTATGCAATAATAGCGAACATACTCATTTTCTCGGACATGATCATCTGCGGGCGCTCTCAAAATCCGTTCCTGCCCTGCTGCGCACTCGAGCAGGAACGGATTTTTGGAGCGCCCGCAGATGATCATGCCCTCGAAAGCGTGTATTATCCCTATAGTGTTAGTCGTGTTAATTAGGGAATTTTCTTCTCAACGGATGTACATTACATTATCAGCAAGGAAAGATGAAATATAATTTTCCTACCAAGGTAGTCCATATTGGCTGTCAATATTGTGGTCTTTTTTTTCATGTACATTTTTCGTTCTTTTGGTCTTTTTAAAAAAGATACAAATTGTAAAAAAAAAACAAAAAAAAACATCGACGTTGTCTTAAAAAAATAAATAAATACATAACAAAAGTTGTTCTCACAGTGGAACAAGGGCGAAGTTCGGCCAATACTAATGAACTTCGCTTCCTACATTGGCTGCTGTCTTTCCATTATCTTGTGCCTGACCACGTGTCTCACCCATATCTACTACAGGTACGTACTAGTCAACTTAGTCATAATTATCATCAGCATCCGAATTATCGCAATTGTCTAATTTGTTAAAATCGTTGTCATCATCATAATAAACGTCACTGCTTCATCTTCCTTATCATCATCACATATGACCATCATACTCGTTACGCACATTTCAATAATCATCATCATCATCATTATCAGCATCATCAACATCATCAGCATCATCAGCATCCTCAGCATCAGCATCTTCATCATCATCAGTATCAGCATCATCGATCAAATCACTATATTGAGCTATTACATATGGATCCTGCTATAGCCATAATTGCCAACATTGTTACTTATATACCCTATTTGAAAGTTAACTGGGTCCTCATGCTGCCTTCAGGACTTCTTCCGGTACCGCGTCCCTCCATAAGAACCTTGGAGTTTCGGTGATGCTTGGCCAGCTGGTGTTCATGATCGGTATAGACCAGTATGACCACGTGGTATGTTACCCGCACATAGACACACCTATACTGCACTTTAGCAACTCGTTTTGCTAAGAATGAATCATTAATTACAAAAAACCAAGTAATACCAATCCCACTAACTTACACTTTCATTTCTACATACACCATTTTTCTTTAAACAACAGTTCTCTCAATAAATGTGAATGCATACCTGATATTCATCCAACCAACTCACTTTCTTTTACTCAACATGACTTTATTGAGATTTCACTTAAGGCACTGTTCAAATGTATAGGACACGTGATCTGACCTACTAACATTAAACGTATTACTGTGGCAAATGTTTTCACGGTGAATATCCCAAACCCGCTCACTTCCAATTAAATCGCATACTACAATTACACTGAAACAAACAACACTTTTATTATTGCTACATGTAAGATAACATTTTCAGTAATCATACCACTAACTTGTATGTGCTTTTTATGAGTTTACTTCTGTATTGATTTGTACATGCAACTTCCCACTTAGACATTAAATTTTAGAAAAAGGAAAGAATCTCGAAAATTCTACGATTAATATAGGAAAACAACGCCAGAAATATTATCAGGAGAAACATTTAACTATCCGCTAGTCGTTTATTTGAGGACTGATTGTTTGCCATTTCAAATCACGAAAATATATACAAAACCACTCACATAAAACATCATTTAAGCTGGGAACACGAAACATGCCATGCGGAGTTAAAGTTAATCATTGTGTATACTTCCGTAGTCGAGTTGGAAGTAGTACCTAATGCTAAAGAGTTCATGTTTTCTCCTGATATAAAAGCAAAGTTGAAATCGCATACTTTCGTGCTTGTTTCCTCATAGTACATCATCTATGTGTTTGCAACAGTTTGGTGCATTTCATTGGCACTACGTTGAAATTAGAAAGAAGACATATTTTTGGGGTCGACTTAATGTAGAACTATCATGTTGTCGAAATTTCACTTCAGAAACTATGTTTCTTCCGGTGTCTGCATCAAAACGCGTTGAATTTTCTTTTAAGAAACGTTACATGTCTGTTATGGCGACGTTAGAAAATGGACAGGTTCATCTTTAAATTGATTTAAGACGTTGGCGATCTAAAATCAATTAAATGAACTAAAATGGCTTTTGCCGTTTGTAGTTTTATGCATGATTCCTAATGATATTGCGACCTCCGCGCAGAGATTTGACTGGAACCAGCATAGCTTGTATGTGAGAGCATAGAACAACAACTCTGCTTGGAGATTGATGAAATTGGTCTCATTATCTCCCTTGCTATAGGTGATGTGTCACGTGTTCGCGGTGTGTCTGCACTATTTCTTTCTGGCCGCGTTTGCCTGGTTGATGAACGAGGCGTTCAATCTGTACATCGTCATCACGTACTCCTCTCACTCTCACGACGGTAACAGCGAGGCGGGCTCGATGCTCCGTTACTACATACTCGGCTGGGGTAAGTTTGCTCGATGCTCCGCTACTAAAAACTCGGCTGGGGTAAGTTTGCTCGATGCTCCGCTACTTCATACTCGGCTGGGCTAAGTTTGCTCGATGCTCCGTTACTACCTACTCGGCTGGGCTAGGTTTGCTCGATGCTCCGTAACTACATACTCGGCTGGGGAAAGTTTTCTCGATGCTCCGTTACTACATAGTCGGCTGGGGTAAGTTTGCTCGATGCTCCGTTACTACATACTCGGCTGGGATGAGTTTGCTCAATGCTCCGTTACTACACACTCGGCTGGGGTAAGTTTGCGCAATGTTCCGCTACTAAATACTCAGCTGGGGTAAGTTTGCTCGATGCTCCGCTACTACATACTCGGCTGGGGTAAGTTTGCTCGATGCTCCGTTACTACATACTCGGCTGGGGTAAGTTTGCTCGATGCTCCGTTACTACATTCTCGGCTGGGGTAAGTTTGCTCGATGCTCCGCTACTAAATACTCGGCTGGGGTAAGTTTGCTCGATGCTCCGCTACTACATACTCGGATGGGGTAAGTTTGCCCAATGCTCCGCTACAAAATACTCGGATGGGGTAAGTTTGCTCAATGCTCCGCTACAAAATACTCGGCTGGGGTAAGTTTGCTCAATGCTCCGCTACTAACTACTCGGCTGGGCTAAGTTTGCTCAATGCAACGCTACTACATACTCGGCTGTGGTAAGTTTGATCGATGCTCCGTTACTACATACTCGGCTGGGGTATGTTTGCTCGATGCTCCGCTACTACATACTCGGCTGGGGTAAGTTTGCTCGATGCTCCGCTACTACATACTTGGCTGGGGTAACTTTGCTCAATGCTCAGTTACTACATACTCGGCTGGGCTTAGTTTGCTCGATGCTCCGTTACTACATACTCGGCTGGGATAAGTTTGCCTGATGCTCCGCTACTACATACTCGGCTTGGGTAAGTTTGCTCGATGCTCCGTAACTACATACTTGGCTGGGGTAAGTTTGCTCGATGCTCCACTACTACATACTCGGCTGGGGTAAGTTTTCTCGATGCTCCGCTACTACATACTCGGCTGGGGTAAGTTTGCTCGATGCTCCGCTACTACATACTCGGCTGGGGTAAGTTTGCTTGATGCTCCGTTACTACATACTCGGCTGGGGTAAGTTTGCTCGATGCTCCGTTACTACATACTCGGCTGGGGTAAGTTTGCTCGATGCTCCGCTACTAGATACTCGACTGGGGTAAGTTTGCTAAATGCTCCGCTACTAAATACTCGGCTGGGGTAAGTTTTCTCGATGCTCCGATACTATATACTCGGCCGGGGTTGTTTTCAGGATTATTTTTAGACAATTTGAACCCATTCGTACATAACCATTTAATGTAGATTATGATGTTAACAAGAATAAACCTCTCGCTTATGTTTTGTTTGTATATGAAAATGTACTCTATTTTGTATAACATGTACTAGTCACTAGACCACTCGTTTGTTATATACATTACATTTATGTGCTGTATACTCATGGACAATTGTCTATTTTATAAACAATGCATTGTAAACTGTACTCGACTGGGATAAGTTTGAAACTTGGTTTAAAGGGAATTCAAACTAAAAGCTTGCCACAAATGTGACTAGAAGTGTTTTACTCGCTTTGCCAATTAAATGCTGTTGCAAGTAAATTAGGAATGTGAGGTGAGGATCATGTTACATGAAAAAAATCTCTAAACATAAACTTCAATGTTAGGATATATTTAAAGTTTAAACTTAAATCGATTGAGAACAGTGGAAAGAGTTCGCACCACAAGCCCACAACATTTTATGCGGACAGACCAACTGATCAACAGAGCGACTCCAATATACCCCATTAAAAACTTCGTTTGTTTTGTGATAATTGTATTGTTATATAATAACTAAATTTTGTATTGTTATTTAATTTCTTATTTAAGAAAATTCAAATGAAAATCGTGTATTTTTCACTTAAACGATGTTGCAGTGTTACCGGCTGTTCTAGTGGGGTCGTTTGTAGGATCTCTTGGGAAGACCTACTATGCTCGAGATATGTGAGTATCATTGTATTATAATGGCGTGTGACGAATTAAGTGAAAATAGTGTATATGGCTAGGTACGCAGGACATATTGCCAATATAAATGCAAAGGGGATTTGCATTTAATGGTGATCAGTTCCGAAATAAGTCTATGACAAATATGAGATTCTTGTCTGATAAAAGAACGGTACACAGATTGGCATATGCCTCAATAGAGAAACTACCATGTGATGGCGTTTATCTAAAACAAAACCGGATGTTTTTTCAAACTATATATACATTATGATAGTATTGTCCAAATTTAATTATTAAGTTGTTGTTCATGTTTTTAATATTTATGTTGACACATTGACTTTATTAAATTTAATTATTACATATTAAAAAATTATCAATTTTGAAGGTTATACATTTCCAATGGTGTATAATGACACTTATTTGCCAATCATAGTTTATGGCATTTTTTTGGAACCAGTGTTAGTGTCCTGACTGTTCTTCTTTAAGCCAAGACGGCACAACCATAATTCAAATTTCGAAATTAAATGTGGTTGAGACAATAAATGAAATGATTTCAATTACGTCTACGCTCTACCCTGCTTGTATTGGAATATAAAACATTAATGTTTCCATCAGCATGTTAATCGACCGTTAAGAAACTTGGTGCTGTGTAACACCATTACAGTTATATAAAACGCTTAAAGCAAAACTATGCATAACCCACATGTTTTTGATTCATGTTCAGGTGCTGGATTTCGTGGGACAATCTTTGGTTGTTCGTTGGACCAGCACTCGGAATCATTGCGGTAATTTAGTTAAAACCTTTTTATTGTAGCTCGATTGCATTTTAAGTACTTACTACATATTTGAAACGCTTTCGAGTCCGTTTCCTGGGCCAAGTACCAGAACTGGGTGTCTTTCGGGAGATTTAAAGAACACTCCCACAGTGGAAATAGAACCTGTTACCACCCGGTCGCTAGGCGTTCACCATATCCATTACATCACGGCGAATTTCATCCGACTCTCAAGTAAAGCCAATTGAACGTTAACATCATCTGTGTCAAGCTCCTTAAACATTTGAAGGCCACATTTTATTCTAACTTTGGTTACCACACCTCATTCTCAGATCTGTGACATTTTACTTCTAAAGATCTAGTTTAATCTTTTTTTTTCTTTTTTTAAACCCATCCCAGACTTGTAGCGTTATAATTTCGAGTATTACTCCATCCCCGCCCCAACCTGCTAGGCTCGTAATGTTGAATCATTATGGCAAAAATCACACGTAAACAAAGAGGAACTTTAATTGCATCAGCAGAAAATAAATCGTATCTTCACAACGATGCCATTTATTTATTGAAAGAGACCAATGTCCCAAACAATAAGACATCTGTCTATACATATACCGTGACGACAGGTCTATACTTACTTCTAAGAAGTTGTAAAAAAGACCATCAAAGCAATACACAGCTTCTATAAAAACTACGCACTCTGCAATTGCTCAGTCAGAACAAAGATACTTGGTCAGAATGGGAGACAGACAGCAGACTTTTTATAAGATATGTTTCGTGTTCCGAGAAAACTGGGCATAATGCTTGTGCGTAAATTGTCATCCCAGATTAGCCTGTGCAGTCCGAACAGGCTAATCAGGGACGACAATTTCCGCTTTTATGGAATTTTTCGTTTGCATGATGTCTCCTTAGTGAAAATCAAGTTTAGGCGGAAAGTGCCGTCACGGATTAGCCTGTGCGGACTGCACAGGCTAATCTGGGATGACACCTTACGCACATGCATTTTGTCAAGTTTTCTCAACACACGACACATATTTTGTTGATCAATACCCATATATGAGTATCGAACGAAGAAGCGTTTGCTTGTTTGTGGGATTCGACGTCTTCTTTATAACAGTTTTAGTCTATTGGCTTTAGCCAAAAGACTTTACTTAAGTGAATTTAAAAAATACGTCTTTGCCGGTTGTCTTTTACCAAGCCGTTCAAAGTCCCGGATGGTCCCTGCCTTTTGGTCAGACGATGATATTTAATACAGCATTTTCTTATTCTTACAATTTTCAATTGGAAACTTTTTTCTAAGATTTTGTCCTAAGATTTTTTCTAAGATCGTGTTTTGTGAATTTTTCTTAGACCATTTTACTTGAATAACGTTCTTAGAACAAAATAGAATAAAACGAATTTCGTTCGTAAAATCTATCATTGGCAAAAGCGAGTGCTTTTATTAGGTTATGTTATGACGATCAGTTAACCTTCTCAGACTTTTCATTGGCTAGATAAGCCGCTTAAAGCAATTGACTAGTGCAAATAAGTATGTCAGTTATTGAAAATCTGGATTATAATTCATCATCATCTATGTCATAACTAAAGATGCATTATTCATTAACGACGTAATTAGGACTCATCATGATAACATTAGTGCAGTCATAAGGTTTGTATAATTCTACTATTCGATGTTATTGCATTCATACTAGAAAGCAAATAATACAGAGTGTGTAGGATTATGATGTAACATCAGCAAAGAATTTATGTCCCATTAAAGAGTCTGAATTTTATGACATTTGTCTAATGACAGGATCTTTTGCTGTTTTAGTTTCCTCTTTTTGTCGGATTTATAATAAAACGTTATTTACATTACATTTTTATCGAAAAATTGTGAGCATTTCATGAATCTAAACATGATGATATTTAATATCCACAGAATTAAAAGTATGCTCTGACATTAAACCACAAATACAAGAATTTAAACTTAGTTATATTATATTTTTTATAAGAAACATAATTATATATTCTGCACATGGTACACACAAAGTTATAGTATAGCATTATATTTGTATAGTACTTACTGTGTAATGTAAGTAAATGTATCGAAGGAGATTAATTTTTTCGTTTTGTTTTGCAAAAAAGATGCAGATTATGTTTGTCAAGTACATTCAATATGTGTTTAAGTACAATATCTTTCAAAATTAATATATGATCATTATAATCAAATACACGCAAAGTAATAATTGCTCATGCTATAGCGTGGGCGCTTTTTCATGTATTATATAATTATGTGAACGAAATAAAATACTGGCCGAAATAAAATTATGTCCGAATTCTTTGCAGGTGACGATTATGGTTCTGATTTTTACAGCCAAAGAACACAACGAAAACTCATATACGAAGTCAGAGAAAAGCAACAAATCCATCACGTGAGTCATTGAAACAACGCTTGTCGATTTAATTTGCGAGTGAATCGGATTAGTATTAAAAAATATTCACTGTTGTTGACCGTCGCAACTGTGTATTGTGTGTAAATAAAACTATTACACGAATATGTTTATTCGCATAAACGTGAAAAAGGTAAACAATGGCAAATTGGAATGGCAATGGAACAACGTGACTCAGTTGTAACTGTATATTCTATGCAAATATATAAAATGTTTGTTCGTGAAATAAAATATATTTTAAACTAATGGCTAATTTAAACCATTTAAAAACGCGTATGTTCTCTGTGTGTGCATTGAAATCATGCAGTAGAGATAAAATGGTATACTAATAAATACAGTTCATTTGAATCAGCACGTTTTGCAATGCTACGTTTCTTGAAATTAGAATCCAAGCGTCCTAATGCAAACGTGTAATATGTGCGTCAATGAATCATAAAACTAAGAAAAGCTTCAAAGGCATTGAAGCATTCCAAAAACATCACCTGCTAACAAGAACGTTATTATTATCCATTGTGTCGTGTTCTGAGAAAACTGGGCACAATGCTTGTGCGTAAATTGTCATCCCAGATTAGCCTGTGCAGTTCGCACAGGCTAATCAGGGACGACAATTTCCGCTTTTATGGAATTTTTAGTTTAAATGATGTCTCTTCTTAGCGAAAATCCAGTTTAGGTGGAAAGTGTCGTCCCGGATTAGCCTGTGCGGACTGCACAGGCTAATCTAGGACGACACTTTACGAACATGCATTATGCCCAGTTTTCTCAAAACACGACTCCATTTTCCAGCTTGCTCATGAAAGGTCTGTGGACACAGATCATTCTCATCACGGTAGCGTGGGCGTTTGCGTTTGGCTCCCTTAAAATGCACGATCGTATCCTGAAGTACATTTTTGGTCTCTCCAACGGACTCCAGGTATGAAGTTGTAATTTATGTGTATTTTATATGGGATATGTGTTAAAAATGTCAAGAATATTGTCACTCTTCGGTTTTATATATACTTTAGTTTTCGGTCTTTCTTTTTTAAAGATTATATGTTGAACGGTCATTTCCGGACTCTTCAACGGACTTCCTGTAAAGAAAGGATAAGATGTTTGGACTTTTAACAGGTTAAAATAAAAACAAAATCTCTTTTGGATGGACTTCAAGTAAATAACGCGTCAAGTTCGTCTTGATTTGACTAATGAAAAATACAAGGCCAAGTATTCATTCTTTTCTTTTTTTAAACCAAATTCAATGGATCAATTAGTATATACCAACATTGTGGTAAGAAGCAACATTACCAGAGAACTTAATTATCGAATTAACGTGGTCCATGTGAGTGTTTATGCGTTTAATTAAATTTAAAAAAAATATAAAGAAGAAATGAGGTAAAATAAATCATAAAATGCTCCGCTGTTGCCTATCTGTCTTAAAGAGATAAATAAAATGAAAAGCTATTATAAAAATGAGCCTCGCTCTGTGAAAATGGATTTTAATGCAAGTGCGTAAAGTGTCGTCCCAGATTAGCCTTATCACAGGCTTATATGGGACGACACATTCCGCTTCCTTGATATTTTTCGTTTGAAGAAAGTCATTCTTAGCAAAAATCTAGTTTAGGCGGAAAATGTCGTCCCTTATAAACCTAATTAGGGACGACACTTTACGCGCATACTTTTAACCTTTTTTTCAAAGAGCGAGGTTCAAATATATGTGTCACAACAGGGCGCGTTTTTCCTGGTGTTCTACCTACTGCTGAACGAGGAGATTCGCAACATCTTCAAGGTGAAGAAGAAGCGGAAGACACTGAGCGCCCATGGATACGACGACGCCGACGACCGCTCCCTGGACTCGCACGCGTCCAGCCAGCTTGTGGAGAAGGTTTGTGGCGTAGGTGGCGTAGGTGGCGTTGGTTGCGTAGGTGGCGTTTGTTTCCTTGGTGGCGTTGGCGGTGTAGCTTTCGTAGGTGGCGTAGGTGGCGTTGGCGGCGTAGGTGGCGTAGATGGCGTTGGTGGCGTTGGTGGCGTAGCTTGCGTAGATGGCCTAGGTGGTGTAGGTCGCGTCGGTGGCGTAGGTTGCGTGGCTTGCGTAGGTGGCGTTGGTGGCGTTGGTAGCGTAGGTTGCGTAGATGGCGTAGGTGGTGTAGATCGCGTAGATGGCGTTCATATTTTAGTCTAAAAATATGTGCATGCGCTTATGAATGAATATGGCACATGTTTTCACAATGGTCACACACAGTACAAAATGTAGAACAATCTTTTGAAATGTTTATACTTAAAACACAAAGTGGACATATACGCTCTAATTTCGATGCTCTAAGGGCCAAACCTGACTCGGAGCCAGTCACTCTCGTAGGAATCCCGTGTTATATTCATTCGTTTTATTGTTTTAGAACGGGGAACGTAAGCACCAACACACTGACGAATTTAAGAATCGACTAATGAAAGTCAAAACAATGACATATTTTTATGATAACTCATTTATGCACCAGAATCTATATCGTTTAAGCTCATTTTGGGAAAACTGCATTTTTTTAATTAGTAGTACTTACAAGTCTATATGTAGCAAATGACGCCGGACCCGACTATGTCAAGGTCCGTGTATATAANGTGAACAGGTGGGCTAAACAGCTCAATCACACTGAGCGCGTTGTGAACAGGTGGGCTAAACAGCTCAATCACACTAAGCGCGTTGTGAACAGGTGGGCTAAACAGCTTATTACCATTAAATCGAACACTGGACCAAACTGCCTCAAGCCAAACCGGTAAGCTCAGGTGAGCTGAAAATACATCCAGGCTCTAACACGGCTGAGCGCTATTTTTTAAAACATCAAACAATAGCTGTGAGACATTTCTATACTTTGTTGAAAACTTGATTTGTTTGAGATCTATAAAATATTCAAACGCCTTTTGTTTAACGCATTTGTAATTAACTGGAATAGGATAAGCCCACAAAATAGTTCACTTCTCGGCATGGCACTACGGAACGTCCGCGTACACATTGGACGTCAGCAGAACAATGAACTTCAACGACGCAAGGTTTTCGTTGTATTTGCTTTATCTTCTGCTTACCATTTATCTGCGTAATGCAAAAATTTGTAGACAATTTATTATTCATGTATGCGAGTAATAATTAACAATATTTTGTGAGTAATAATTAACAAAATTTCTTATATTTTTTATTATAATTTCATTTGTTTTGTAAAGCATGGATGGTTTTAAATACAGTACTTGACATATCAATCCTTATAAAATGTTTGAGATGTGTTGCAGATCTTCTGCCAGCTGTTGGGTGCGCACGTGGTGGTACCTGACAGCAATGACGAACAGGATTTCTTGGCAGTTCAACTCTCAAAGACGCCAACAGGTAATAATTTTAATCCGCAACTCCACATCTTTGAAAACAAAACACATCCACGATCCATCAACGCTGACCAAGTGTATGTACCAATGGCAGATTTGATCAGATAATGATAGGTGTGATAGTTGATAAGATTTGTGATTTGAAAAGGATTTAAATCGGTGAGATTAGTTTGTTCCTCTAGATTAGCGTTTTGTTACTAAATTCAAGCTCATTCCGGAGTTAGTCTTTTGATAAACTGAAGTCTCGTGTACTAAAAGAGCAGTGGTGTATGAAAACCGTATGTAAACCGTGTTTAGTGCACTAGCCAAGAAAGGACTTCGTGTATATTATGGTTTACGGTGTCTGCTATCGAAAATCTATGTTCTTAATAATTGACTGTTAAGTGATTGTTGCTAAAGTTCAGGTTAAGTATTCATTAACACTTCTTTAAACAATCTCATTTTAGGTGTGTTATTGCGCTGTATTGCGTAGCCAATTATAAACTTGCCTAATATAAAACACAAGCGGATCGGAATTTTATGATATTGTTTCTGGTGTTTTATTATTCCTGTGATGCCCTCACTTTCCTATTGTATGGAGTGTTCTGTTTCACGGAAATCAAAACTTACATTAAATCAACAGTTTAAAAAAAACCCGTCCCTTACACTTCAAACATGTGCTTTAATACTTGTATTGTTAGCTTAATCTGTTCACAGGTTTAGTTGTTGCGACCTTCCATTGTCGTTCGCCCGCAATTATGGCATGAGAACCATTTTCGCATGACGCGTCTCAATATATGCTTGAATGATGTTCTTCATGCAAACGAAATACTAGCTTATATGCCCTCTGTAATCTGTAAAGGTCAGTCATTGATCGATCAGACATGTTTATTATGACATTGGGAAATGAATATTTCCTTAAATTCTCGAAGAAAAGCATGCAATATTTTCAATGCATACTTCAGTTTAGCAGTTGTACGGATACAAGACAAAAAATAATAATTGTGAATCAGGCTATAAGCAACTAGTTAAAATCAGATGAGAATATTTCAATGGTTTGACACTTTACAATAAAATAAAAAGAAATACAGCGTCTTGATAAAGTTAAATGTTGTGAACGATAAAGGACCATCTTGTTATGCCCCTTTCCTCCCCTCCTCTCCCCCTCTCCCATCACATCGCATCCATTCCATTTCCTTTCCATCCACTAGTATTCCTTCCCTTCCCTTCATTGCTTCCTTCTTTCCTTCCATAATTGTTGTTGTTATTGTTGCGTTAGAAAATAAATTTATTATAGATGTTAAGGCTTACGCGTTTGTTCAAATTAACATTATACTGCTTTTGTATGAGTATTTATTTGATACTTCTTTCTTTTGTACATGAGAAAACAGGTCATACTTGCTGCTTTTGTATATGCGTATACAAGTGATAAATGGTGCTTTTGTATATGAGAATACAATTAATACATTCTGCTTTCGTATATGATAAAACAAGAAGAGATACTTGTTTCTTTTGTATAGAAGTATACAAGTGATGGTGGCCGATTTTGTATTTGGTAGTACAAGTTATACCAAATGATTTTGTATATGAGAATACAAGTACTTTTTCCTTTTGTAAATGGGAATACAGTGAGTGATATTTGCTGATTTTGTATATGAGAACATTATTGACGCTTGCTGCTTTTGTATATGAGTGTAATTTCTGCTTTTGTATATGATAATACATGTGATACTTGCTGCTTGTGTATATGAGAATACAAACGATACGTGCTGCTTGTGTATATGAGTATTCATGTGATACTTGCTTCTTTTGTATATGAGTTTTAACGTAATTCATGATTGTGAAATTCTATTTAAAATCTTTTTGTATACCGTAAAATGTGCATGATTATTGCAACTGAAATCTTTTTATTGTTTTGTTTATGTTTCTTTATATTTGCTGGTTTCGGTAGATTATCGATTTTAATTTATGAGTGATCAGAGATATTAACATTTATTTTCTTTGATCACGAAAGCATTTACAAATCCGATAATCTACAGAAACCAGTTTCATGTTCTTATTGTTTAATTATTTGTTTATTGTTTGTTTACATTTTTAAAGGGTAAAAATGGAAAAGACTCAATAATTTTCATTATTTTTTAATTTGCGAGACAGTTAATTACCAATTGTATGTCACTGATATTTCACTCTAAATCACGGGGAGACATAAATAATTATGTTGTGCATACAATGTGATTATACGACTGGCGTTCTTGTATAAGAAATGTTTTGCACACATGTGCAATAACAATTTATGAACAGTAAAGTTTCTGAGGTGAATAAACAAACCATAACACATATCCCTAAAGTATATTTGAATTATCTTTTAGCAAACGCACTGTCATTGAAACTTCACTTACATAATTGTAATTGAAGAAGGAGCTAATGTCGTCAAAATTATCCCACTATTCACTTATTGTTAATTCAAGTTGTTAGAATAAAAGGATGATTTTTGAAATAAAAAACAACACTATTAATAATTTGGAATCTGGTAAGAAGTAGATAAGCTGTTTATCTTCTTTTTGTTTAGAACTGTTAGAAAATGAGCATAAAGCTGACGATGAAAATAGCATAATAAGTATATTGTACATGTATGCTACTGTATTTTTTCACTTTTCATATACTAGTATATTGTAACAAAGACTTATACAAATATAAACTGCAACGTGGATATGCAATTTAAAGGCTGATCTTAAAAACTGTACAGCATGCTCCACATTTTTTTCTAGTATTTCACTTAAGAACTTTTAAAATTATTCATGCTTCGATTTCGTTGTCTTGGAATAGTTTCATAGTTTGCCTTCCATGGGCAGTTGTGTTACACATTATGGGTAATTATAAACTATATTCACATTATTGACTCCAGACATTTGTCTGGTTTGTATCTGAAATAACATTTGTTCGTGTCTGCGAATACTAAATTTCACATATGTTTCTTTGCAATCACTGTTTATTGTTCACGATTGCTATACTTTTTATTTGCTGAAATGTAGTAAAAAAAACTTTGTTTTGGATTAAGCTTTGTTATATGTCAAAACACCGATATCGTAGATTAAATGTTGTCGAGAAAACAGGAAACAATCCATAACAGGGTAAAACAATAGCACATATACCCTCGGTTAAATGAAAGTAACATAGGTAATGCCACTTTACATAATACTTAGCGGAATACTAATATTTGTGTCTTGAAGAAAAATCAGGATAAACCTCTTTAAATGGGCATCGAATCTCCGTCCTCCAAATCGCTGGGCTGACATCCGTTACACCGCTGTAACCAATAATAGCCTTTTCAGGACGTACGCCGCAGTTAAGTTTCATGCTGTTTGTACTGTAACATCGGTTTAGTAAAAGGCGTATGTTTGTTTCAGATACTACAATACACAACGGAATGGATAAGTAAATAACATAAGAAAAAAATGTTTTATGAAGCAAAATGATTAAACAATTTATTTCCCCTAAACTGCGCAAGAACAGTAAGTTGATAAATGTGTATCAGCCCGATAAAGTAGCATGAATACGATACTTATAAAGGAAGGTACTTTTTATTGCTGCTTTTGCTTTTATCGGATCAACGAAAGAAAGCGATACAAGAAACGATAGAAACATCACAATAAAAAAGCTAGTGTGCAAATTGTATATACTATTCTAAAATGCAATCGGTATCTGACACGCGAAGTGACGCGATCCGTACGTTTGTTAGCAAAGTAATTTCAGTTAAAAAAGAAAAGAACTGCTATTGACGCATTATAAAGATCTACTACCTTTCATTATGGCGACTTACAATTAACTATAATAGTTGCGCTAGTACCTATAGTCAAGTGGGGACGCTGACATGTGTGTGCTCAATTCTGCCTGCCCCTTTAGAGCAATACTCTACAAATGAGATCAATTCTTATAGCGCAATTGGTTTGTACTGAATCGATATAATGTACATGTAACATTGAACTTTTATCATAACCACGTGTTATATATTTAAATAACGAGGCGTGGTAAATCATTTTTGTCACCACAGTTTGGTAGAAGGTCCGGATTTATACAGTGTAGACTTGGCGTTCAGAGACGGTCACCGACGAACGTGACCATGCAAACAATTTAGATGCTTAAATTATTGATGCGACTGAATTTCAGTCATTCATTAAAAAAAAGAGTTAAAGTTGGTATTTGATAACAATATATATTATCATCAAAGGCTAAGAAACAGATGAGAGCGAGACGTGTCGACAGCTGAACGTGTCGTTCCGAAATCTTGATAAAAAATTTTGACTGCACAAACGGGGATGATCACCATGATAGAAGCAATACAGAAGTACGAAAACACTTTAAATAGACAAAAGTCTAACTGTACCCCGCAGAGCACAATCTTTTAAATTATATGTCCCTGAAAAATCAGCAAAACGGATAATTTTGGAAGGAAAATCTCAAAATAAGAAAGAAAACTGTTAATCAGCAAATATAAAGAAAATATATATAAGGGTTTTTTCGGTAGAGGATTTTTTAAACCTATGCCGCAAATCAAGTACAAAGGCGAGATTGTAAAAACCCCAAGGAAAGAGGCTCAATTTTGGTATAACATGTCCGATATGTCTCTAGGATTCATATATACCCCAAGAAACATTTGATTGCCAAAAGCAAATTGAATAGAAAAAAATGACAAACATTATAAATGAGCCTGGGGATAATATAACGCCACTCAACATGTCATTTACTCTAAAAGATCTTCAAATAATAATGGACCCTGACAAAATATCCTCTTTGATGTTAAAACACATGGTCTCAACCATAACTCTAAACATTTGGCGAAACTAATTGAATCCCCTCTTCTCCCCCCGAAAGGAAGCAGGCTGCTATGATTCAACCTCTAAAATCTTATAAAAACAAAATCCACCTAATCTCATACAGTCCAATAAGTCTCAACTCATATGCATGAAATGTATAAGAAACTATTTTAAAAACCAGATTAGAGCACTAATCGGGAACTAATAAAATCTTAAACCCTTTCCAGAATGGCTTACTGAAAGGACTTTCCATCCTAGATCAGCTAGCTAGTTTACAAGACTTACTTTATGCTAAAAATTAAGGCGATTCAATATAAGTTATGCATGTGGACCTTCTTTCGGCCTTTGAGTTGACCTGGGCATTAGGCATGTTAAAGAAACTAGCTGATTACGTACTCAATCGAAACTGCTTCCAGTACCTCATAGCTTTCTTAGAGGGCATAAACATACAGATAAATGTCAATCGGGAGTTATTAAGTTATTGGGAAGCCATTAAGTTACGCAGCACCCCCAGGGGTCCGTCATATCCAAATCCTGTGTTCCCTTGTTGTCAATGACCTCCATATACTCTGGCACATGGTTAAAGGAGTCTCATATATCACGCCCACAGAAGAGGACTCAAATAGGTAAAGACTCCATTTGGAAAGAATATTTTGAATTGGGATTAACAATATCTCTCACCTTAAAAATAGGTGTACTATGTGGCGACCAAAGCCTTCTTTCGAATTTAATGTAGCCTGCACCAACATTATTTTCAAAAAAGCGCTTAAATAACCTATTTCTTCACTATCAGTCCCACATACATCCAAAGATAGGTTATGGATCCCAATCTATTCATATGCATCGCCAAATGCCCTTTACATGGTTGATACCATCCAACACAAAGTCCTTCGGATTTCTATGAGGGCCTGAACAGCGCACCAATTGCACTGCTTGTGAAGTATGGAGAAGGATTGGATGCTGCCCCATTAACTTCGCCGCAAGGAACAGTCACTTAAATACTGTGCCGGGACTATGTTCCGGCGATGTTCAAGCCTAGTTAATAGTCTTGTCGAGATCGGCACCATCATCAAAGCTAAAATACTAAATCAGAAGCATGTCCCGTTCTCATTTCTGGCCAGTATAAGGTGCTTGCTGGCGAAGGCCTTTCTCGACATGACCCCTGTGGTAGACTTAGGGCCGTCAAAGTACCTCTTGACCACCTGGACCCTGGTACCCATAAATGTTGACACTACACTATCAAACAAGGTAACGACATCTGACAACATGCAACTCCCTTAGTCAGAGATTCTTATACATATTGATAGAAGGTAATATGTATACTAAAAGTGGCTAACCACCGGCATCATCATCATCATCATCATCATCATCATCATCATCATCATCATCATCATCATCATCATCATCATCATTGCCAAAACTATATCCCTCCGCCTTTGGCGGGAGATAACAAACTTTTAACAACGGCTCAGTACTTGTTGGATTATGCGCGCACACAAACATACGATCAAAATTATAATTGTGCTTTTTTATTATTGTCTTTTCTAACCCACAAAAAACATCCACATTTCTTAGAAGATATATATATATATACCGTCATGATCGAAAAAATAATTTTGCTGATTGCCTGTTTTCAATAGTCCAAAAACTTATTTTTGGTACATACAATTAGGTTATGGACGTCTATTCCCGTATAGAATGGATTGTTGTACAACGCAATATTTAGTTCTTACACCAGAACGAATTTCCTAACGAAATATAGTTAATAATATTTAAATAAGATAATAATATCATAAGTATCAATGAATGTTTTCGGAAGTATTCTTAAAAAAGATCCTATAACCAGATTAATAAACGGTAAAACCTAAAAAAAGAAAGTGCAGTCACTCTAAAAATATAAATAAACCGTCAAACGGCGGAAAAAAGCATTTAAAAACAAGATTTATTGGTTTTCGGTATATCATTCATTGTATTCACTCGTGATCATAGAAAATTAAATATTCTCACTCGTGGCTGCGCTACTCACTGATATATCTGATCACTTATGAGATAACATCGATAATCTACCGCAAAAAAACACATGCCCTCTGTTTACCTTACTTTTTGTATACATGGCTAGCCATTTTGATCTCTATGAAGACCGTAACTTGAAAGATTCGCCAAGGAAATGTAACATCACCAGATGAATAGAGTATAACAGATTGTCTTACTTTAAATTTCATGTACAGTGTAAGAAGTTCGTTTTAGAAGAAATAGCCTATCCTAAGCGTTCCAACGTCAAATACAATGTTATTCTTATTAGCGAACATGAGTCATTAAGCTATTTTATAATTGTCATCGCAAGAACACATGTTGAATATATAAAAATATGTTAAAGAAACTTATTAGACAACGACGTCTGATTAAAGCCACACACCTTTTTAAGCATAGTAAATTTAAGTATTAATAGGAAACATATTTTATCTATGCCAATTAGAATATATCTGGTGGTAACAAGGTAGAAATCCGTTTTTTTGCGCTTTATAACTAATAAATAATCGCGTTTGTCGAAATGGACGTGTTCGTCTAGAAATCCAACTTTCGGTTTTAAAAGCGGTACCGTTTGAAAAATAATAAATAACTTTCTAACTAGGTTATAGATCTAATTTTATCTATGCCAATTAGAATATATCTTGTGGTTACAAGGTAGAAATCCGTCTTTTTTGAGCTTTAAAACTTAAAAATAATCGCGTTTGTCGAAATTGACGTATAATATAGATATCCTACTTTCGGTTTTAAAAGCGGTAATTCCCGGTTGAAAAATAATAAATTACTAACTAACTGGGCTATAGATCTAATGAAAAGTTTGCAAACTTTCAAATTGCATCTATATTTATTGATTAACATTCACATCATTTCAATGTGTGTTGCTTTTCACAACGTGAATATCACTGTAGCTGGCTTTTTCTACATTTCACCTTCATCTTTTTTTATTTTGTTATCGCAACAACATCGATGGCAATGGTCCGCTGCAAAACTATAAACATATTATCATAGTGAAGACATTTGTTGACTTTAAAATTAGTTCAAGAGGAACATTAATATCAAGTTCTAACCGTGTTGTATACAGTTCTATAGCAATTAACGCCGTACTTTTCAACACGTGAGCAGTATATTGTTTGAGTAAGACGTACACATAACAAGCAGTCGTTCGTTCTGTATAGCGTATAACTTCTGATATTTACAATGAGATTAATTTGATTAACGACAACACCGAAAATGAAATAACGATAACAGTAAGGGCATATCATAGGCCTACCAAAACTTCTCCCGAAGAACTGAACGTTTCTCTTAAGTTTTATGTTTGAAACAAACGTAAACTATGAAAATAATTCGGTTACCAAGCGAATATCATTAACTCAGATGAACACCTTAATCTTTCAAACGAGAGGCACAACACCGAAAGAAAACGTTGAATATGCCAACTGTAGACCATTTCTATAAACAAAATTGACGCATCTCATTCAATATTTGAATGCGAACTCTATCACAGCGAAATATAATACAACATATTACAAAAAATATATATCTTTCAGAATTGATAGTATTGCGCAAGTTTATTTTGATATTAACAGGTAACCTATTGAGATTTGTATTATAAATACAATACTTAAAGTAAACTACTACTACTTCTAATAAAAATCATAATAATAATAATAATAATAGTAATAATAAAAATATTAATAATAATAATAATAATAATAATAATAATAATTATTATTATTATTATTATTATTATTATTATTATTATTATTATTATTATTATTATTATTATTATTAAAAAGGAAATTACGGATTGGGAAGGAATGATCAATAGTAATCTCTCACTCAAGATATGGACAATCGCCCTGTTCAGCATTCGTTCATCCTGTTTACTTCACAAAACACAAGCTTGATACTGGGGATTGTCATCATTAAAGTTACGAAAGCATTACCTCCCGACGGGTAATCATACGGACGGTAAGTCAACCGCATGAACGAACGCTTATATACGTCTCGTTTTCTAAAATGCAAAAGCAATTCATTTACATACTTAATGGTACGGCAAGTTCTTGATTAACTTTTGTTATAGATTATTTATGGTTAGGCGGTCTGTGTACGTATTATTTACTGACAACACGTGTATCCATTCAGACTGTCTTTAACGACTTTTTGTTCATGCATTGTTACACATAAGCTTTAACTAAACCCATGAGGCTAAACGGTTCATGGTTCTACAATTATCCATGGCTGTAAAGACGAATTCCAGTAAACATAAAATCTACTTTAACGGGGTATTTACACCACTTCTAGTGCTATGCTTATGGTTGGTAAAATGAGTAACTCAATCTTGATTCAGTTTCTTCTTGCAACTGTTAACGTGGAATGTTTGATTAACAGAAAGTCCGTGTTTGTCAAAGACACATTTCATTTTAAAAACAAATCCGCGTTTGAAATGGACCCCATTTCTGAAGATGTTACGTTACCAAATGCGATGGGATGTTTCGATGTTTGCAGTTGTCTGTTTGGAAGTACAATTCTAAGTAACACACGGAAAATGTACCGGATGCAAACAGATGTTTGGTTGTACCGGTTTTCCAAATATTGTTTACATATATTACAAACTGGGTATTTCTTTCAAAAATCATGTTTCATTTATTGTCAACGGTTGGAATATGTTTGCTTTTGCTTTAGCTCTTGATATTGAATTGAATTCTTTAATGTAACATTTTTTTAAAGTATTACATTGTTCATGCATTGCATAATTGCGGCGACAAAAGAGTAATAATTAACACGTGTTTTTCGAAGCGCTGTCACATCTTGTGAAAAGCAAATTAATGGATAGCATCAAAATCAAACTAGACAAAATTTAGAATATATAGGAACGCTTCTCTTGCTCGACGTCGAATCGCTTCATCGTAACAGAGTGGGTTTACATGACGTGTACAATTTTATAAATAATTTTATAATTGTATTTTGTTGTATTCATTAACGTGCAACTATATTCACCCTATATAAAATGTTCAACGACGTGATTGTTGATTAACTAGTCCCAGCACATAAGTTATATTATAATGCTACAAAATAATACCGGTGTGTTTTAACTAATTATCTGAACAGATACATGTAAGCCTGCATTTAATAAGACAAGGAAAAGAGGGCGGCCTGAAAACAGCTAGGCTGAGACATGGATGCAGATGCCGACATGGGGCAGCTGGAGATACTCGCCCTGAATCGAGACGCCTGGCTGGTGGCCTACGTCCGAGACGGGACCATAGAAGAATACAAAATGGGACGAGAGGTTTAAAAAAAAGCATTATCAGTGTATGTTACGAGCATATAGAGGTATGTTTGCTCTCGGGGTATTATCATACATTTTTTTTTTTTATTAAAGTAAGACAATAAGCATTCTCACAAGCGATTTTGTACTCTCTCCAAGGGGATCCAAATTCTAAAATTGCTTCTCTGAAGACTCATTTGGTTATTTAATTAGAAAGATGCCTCTGAATATACATCTGAATAGCAAAATGTTTGGTAATATTTGTCACACTGTAGTCACTTAACGATATAATAAAATTGTACAAAATATTGCATGAATATTTTTACAAACAGCGTGTTTGATATTGGTTCCAAACAATGCTGCTCTATATATGTCCCTCTGGGGGGATAAACAAAGGCATTTATTCACATAGCTCACTGAGTGTTACTGATAATGTATGGCTTAAAAACCACCAGGACCAGTTATAACAGAGTAATAGCGGATGTGTTCCTGTGTTTTCTGTTCCCAGTGTGTGTAAGCCATTATTTAACAGTTCTGAAACTGTGTGAAATAAGCAATGCGTGGACGGTAAATCGCGACAGATAAATTTTGACTGGATATAGGCAGACATGAACATGGTAATTAATGTTCATTCGTTCAGGATATGTCCGTATGCTACTCCTGAAGTCAATCATGATTTCCGTATGATGCAATATAATTCATTCAGTGAAAAAGCAATATACCGTTCAAAAGGGTCACTGAGAAAAGTTGTTTTTTACCATCGTCATTTCGTATTCAATTATCTATTTTTGATAATGCTTCATTGATATTTGGTTGTAACTTTAGGGGTGCTTTTACAAATTATAATTATGATTAGACATGGACGCAAACATTAATGAAAATAGTGTTTGTCAGACGAATAGAAGTTTGTAGTAATAAATACAGTCTTGAAATGCTGCATTATTCAGGGATATGTTGAACGTATTTCCAAATACAATTTCTTAGATAGCTCACCTGCCTTATGTCCAGTTTCAAACACTGTAACATGATTTGAACTATCTTGGTAAAGGTGCAAATTATGATGTCACAGACCAAATTGCTAAGCTGTGTGTCATGAGGTTAAATATAATTATTTTTTAATAATAATGTTATATTATTCAATATAAAACTGTTCACCCTCATACCCCAAGGAACGGACAATTTGTACACCAGGGGCATTACTGGACAAGAATTTTAGATAATCACTATATGATGTTACAAGCAAAAAAGTGTACCTCATAGTCTTGTTGCTTTAGACAATTAGAAAGTTAAAGTTATTGTAATACATAAAATAAAACTCATGTGACGCTTTGGGCGTGACCAGTTTTTGCCCCTGGGACATGATTTGAACAAACTTTATTTAGGATCATCTTGCGGTGTCATGGGGGAAGATAATGTAAGTAATTTACTTTACAAGTCTTTATAAATAATGAGACCCCTTATTTGTATGTGAAGTGTGGTTCTAGGCTTTTTAACAGTATTTCAGTTTCAGCTTTAGGGAATTTAACCAACTCTCAATTTTCCTGTGTTAGCTGGTTTACCAGTACTAAGTGCATATACTTATGCAAGTAATTAACATTTGCTTTACTTGAAACGGTCCATGCAAAGAAGCGTGGGGCAAAATCAGTTTAGGGCTAGTCGCACTGCACACTAAGCCCAGGATTAATCATGTTACATCTGTGGTGTGGTAAGTTTTGACCCCATGTGGATTATTTGAGCACACTTAGAATAAGACAACTATACTACAACACAAGTTACCCACCAAATATTTAATCCACGACACCTGGGGTTGCAGGTAAGAATATGTTATATTTTCTATATATCTATATAAGTAATGTGATCCCTGGGACGTTGCCAGTTTTGACCACAGGGTCATGATTTTATCTAACTTAATAGACCACCATACGACATTGCACAACAACTATTGAACCACAGATACTTGCATAATGTCAGTTAGTCAGATTTCTTTATTTTTTAATGATATACAAATCATTTGTTTTATAATTGACTTTAGACACAAACAGCTTTGGATTTAATTTGAATGTTGGAATGGTTTGACATCATTTTTTAGGGCTAAATCATGATTGCCTCTTTCATTGGTATGGTTTAAAGTTCATACTTAAATGCATAAACAAGCAATGTTCTTACGTGCATCACATACATTATCACGACAGTACGAAAATGTTTACGTTTATTATTTAAAAATGAGTAATGAAAACCGAGTCTTGTTATACAAGTTATTAATTAACGTTATTACTAATTTATTTGCATATACGATTGCGCTTAATATGTTTTAATTTCAAAGAAAAGTAATGGATTTGCAGAATTGATTACGCCGTGTATGCTATGTTGTGTAGCAATATTAACTAAACATGGCGCCCCTTTTATCTTTACTTCAATGGCTCTTTTGTTAATTAATATGTTGTTGTGCCTTTATATCAACTGTTCTGCTGTCGGGTCTACGCGAAATTAAATGTTTATGTTCCAGTATATTAATTTGAAATCTTTGCTTATGCGTAAGCAATTCAATAAAAAGTGCAGACAATTAAAATTCGACATATTGAATTTCAAAGTGTTATGGGATTATGAATGCTCATCCGTGCTGTGATAAAATGACTATGTAATACTGGAGAAACACAGACGTGTGCTTGAGTCGTATGACTGCATCTTCACAGAAAGGTGGAGATTTGCAAGATTGTAAACGAAGCGTTCGCATTTTTCCAAAGTTCAACTGAGTCCCTGGGTTTCACTACCTAAAACATAGATGCAAAGTTGCATCGAAAATTGATTCGTTTGAGTCTCAATATTATGTTTCACCGTAAATGAGGCAAAATAAAGAAGTTCATTGTTTTAAACGAATTTATCAAAACGGATATCTCAACTACATAATGACCAGCTCAACTATAAGATCGCATTGTTAAATGATCAAATTAAATCACTTGCATTTGTCCGCTTTTTATGGTATACAGAAAGACTCATTATTGGAAGCAGTCATGTTTGATTAAACACAATTGTTTGTCCGGTGAACACCGCGGGGAATGTTGTATGCCTTCCTGACAACATATGTGCTTTATTAGGTATAGTTTAAGGCGTAAACGCAAACCTTGGTACATGTATTGCGATAAACATTGTGGTGTTCGACTGGCAAATGAAAATCTTGTTAAACCTTCTACATCTCTATCTTTAAAAAGGTCCTTTTATCTATTTATCTTAACGTTCATTCCTGATTAGTTCTCATTAGCGTTGTATCTGTTTAAGATCGTGCAAATCCGTTTTAAAAGGGCCATAGTGCATACCGTTCTTGACACCCATGCTTACTAAAATACGCTATTATAGTCAATTGACCACGGGAGATAAGGCTAGCACAATATCATAGCCATGCACAATTAAAAAGATATCTCATTTGTTCTGTGTCCAATTTTGCAGGCGGTCAATGCCGGATAAAGCTCCGTGGATGCCCATAGACAGTAAAACGTGTGGGGCGCACGCCCCTGGCCCAAAGTCAGTCTAGTGCCTACTAGAACGCCAGTACCAAGCAAAACAATACAGTTTTGTATATAATACATGATTGTCACTTGGTAAGACAATGTCATGCCTTTTATCGGATCATAGCATTGTATACAATAATTGGCTTTGTCAAGTCATTAGATTAGTCTTCGTAAGTAAGTTTTTATTATTTCGTCACGGCCTCAAAGGGGTCACGTGACCCAGATTCGAACTCGTTCTATATATTATCAAGAAAAACACTGTGACTCTGTTTCGGGCTTTATTTGCAGAGATTGATATTTGACCTAGTGACCTTGTTTTCGGATGCACTAAGCCCAGATTGTAACACAGCATTAATAATTTAAAGAAAACAATCAACCAGGTTTTAGATTTGTTATTACGTTTGACGTGGTGACCAGTTTTTTAACGCAGGTAACTCAGATGGAAACTTGGTCTAGATAATGTCAAGATAAAATTCGGACCAAGTTTTATTAAGATTGAGCCATATACGTGGTCTTTAGAGGAGCGGTTACAATGTTTATTTTTTAAAGATTTTACCTGGTGACCCATTTTTTGACGCACGGGATCCAGATTATAACTAGTCTCATATTCTGTCCAGATATTTTCTGACATAAATATAAGATGCAAAATGTGTCCGCTAGAGTCGTAAAGAGCTATAATTTGACGACAAAGACCGCATACTGCACACCGCATGACGCAGGACGACGGAGGCCGGGCAGCGCATGATCATAAAAGCTCACTTTGAGCACTTAAGCTAAAATACATAGATGTACAAAAAAGTGTTATTTTGTTCTCTGTACTATCTAATACAGCGTCTTTTGTTGCTACCAGCAATCTATCTATTCATTATAAAAATATATCCTTTTTAAACGCATGTACGAATTATAACCGCATTTGCTCATCATATGCAATATTATAGCTGTGTTGTCTTATATAAAGCTTTATTTCCTTTAACTTTAAATGTCGCTTTACCACTATTAACATTTCACGAATTCAGTGTCATAAATGTCGCATATATGATCACTGGATTACTGCACTGATTTGTATGATACCCTGTGGATCACGTAATTACCTCGTTGTTAAAATAAGTAACCGACTAAACACTCCCAGTTAGCGACGTGGTGTTATTTTCAAACGAGATAACCATCTAATAAATAATTAGACACGGTTCGGCAGCGATAAGTCGACAACCAGTCTCATTGTGGCTCGTTTGAATTCAGCGACTAATTAATGTGTGTTAAACGCTCTACTTGGTACTGTGATACTCGTCTATATTGCTTGTTTTATGAACCGTATTATGTAATAAGGCACCACAAATAAAGACAATACTGTACGATCGTGTTTTAGTTTAAACCTATTTATTGTAGCTCGGTTGCATGGAAAGCCTAAGGCTCATTTGAAACGCCCTCGAGTTCGTTTTATGGAACTATAACCAGCACTTAGTGTATATGAGGGAGATATAAAGAACGCTCCCACAGATTGCATCGAACCCGCGACCCCCGGTTGCTAAGCGGAAACCATATTCACTACGCAACGGCGACCTTATGATCGATCGGGTTTTTAATTTATACGGTAAGGCTTATCATAAAATATCGGCGAGGCTTTCCATAGCATAAACTGAAATACATATAAGAGTATTTGTAACATTATACTGCGTTGTCGATGTATATACCGGATTCCTAAGCAGATAAATGTTTTGATAAAAAGCACTCTTAAGAAGTGTTCCAGTTAAAAACATTATGTATAACAAAGCCTTAAGAAAACATATAATCCTTGTTCTCAAACAGGCACGCGCATTGTAAATATGGCAATTAACAACGTTAAGTTCAACCAGAGTTAAATACATTGTTTATTTACGAAAATGCACAACAGATTATCGTTTCTCAGAGGACAAATATAATTATTACATTTATGTTAAGCAATATTTGTCATCTTATATCAATAAATTAAACAATGTTCAAATGATTACTATACAAGGTTTTTTACTATAAAGTTTCACTTAACAGAACGCGTTTGGCGGAAAACGATCACTGCAGATCATTTGATCACAAAGTGACGTAATTTAGTTTAGTTCGCTTGTCTTGTTTGTTAACGGGTCATAATTCACATTTCCTAGGTCAAATAATCGGCATGCTTTAAGTATTATTGCCATTTATACTGATATTATCAAAAATAGTTTCAGAACAAAGTAAAACACATGACATACAAATGACAAAAGGCATATTTAAATCATCATGGCCTAAGTTGAAATTATCCCCTTGAGTGCAATATAAGATTAAGTGCAGTATATTAAGCGTTCGATATGTGTGAAATACATTCGATGACCCAAAGGTTGTATTGTTTTTTTGTTAAATATTTACTGATGCGTTTATGTGCAACCGTTCAAGGAAATATTCTATTACACAAACATATTGCGAATGTCTTTAATACTTATCTCGTAATACTTATAAAATGTTTGAGATGTGTCGCAGATCTACTGCGAGCTGATTGGTGCGCACGTCGTGGTTCCTGACAGCAAAGGCGAACAGGATTTTTTGGCAGCTCACCTCTCAAAGACGCCAACAGGTAATAGTTAGAATCCGGAACTCTACATCTTTGGGAAAAAAACACATCTTTTCCACAATATAAATAAGATGACCCAGTATATTTACTAATGGAAGATTTGATCAGATAATGATAGTTGTGATAGTTGATAAGGTTTCTGATTTGAAAATGATTTTAAATGATGTCGACATTTTTGTCTCTGGCTGACTATTTCAATAACTGCCCTTTCACGCAAACCGCATTTCCATGGTTGTGCTTCATCACCAAGCCGGTTTCATGAATGTTACAGATATTCAAATGCTTACCACTAATGATGCTTTCTTCAGCTCGGAATAATACGAGTCAATCAATTTTTGTTCATTTAGCCCTTACCATTGACAGTTTTTGGGGTTTGGCCAGGGTGATACTTGGATTGTGACTTTTAAACCCATTGCACATGGTAGGGGCTAATGCAGGGTAAGTTGGTTTCTTTTTGTCAATGCTTATGGCAAAGTCAGTGGCCAGATTCAGGAACTCACGCCTCGAATAGCCGTACTCAATCTTACTCATGTAAGAAATGTGACAAGTCGGGCTTCCTCCTCCTTATTTAGTACAAGTCCTAAGCATACATACATATAATCAGGCCCAACTGGATGATGTCCAAGCGTCCTGTCTTTCATGGGTACTTTCTTGAATAACACACACCCTTGCAGCTTTATAGACTAACATCATATTATCTCTGACATTATGGTAAGCCTTTTCCAGTAAACTTTTATCATATTTTCTACTCTTCAACTCACAAATTTGACGATGTAAGGCAACTAAAAAAAAATATATATAACAGAAAACAAGTAAAACATTCAAAGAAAAAGCAACAATTTGTGTCAATTGAATGGTATGAAGTTTAAGCGAGTAATTGTAGTAGCATGCCCATATATGTTAAACTACAGCGCCATCTTGCACGCTCACTGCACTGTGACGTCATTTAACAGTGGATTGTTTCCATTCTGTAAAATAGCGATCAAAAATCTTGAAATACTCTCTAAATCATTAAAATAATGCATCTGTGCCAGACTTTGTATATTCCATCGTATTTTGTTTTGAAAGAGATCTTACTGTCCCGTAAATAGGTCATTTGTTGCATATATGTGCATTAACTACCATAGAAAAATATCGGAACTTCAACTAAGAAGTTACGTGGCAGATATTTCAGATAATATCGATACGTCGTACCCACCGATACACAGTACTCGAAGTATATATACGGCCAATAATGAACTCTTAATACTAGCATATGTCCGAGTGTTTGTCTGTGACTTTTAAACTACCATGGACTTTTGCAAATGTGTAGTTTTTACAGTCACTCATGGATGGCCAAATAATGGCAGAGTATACAAGGTTTGGCACACCTGGCACCGAGACCTGGATGCAGACGCCGACGTGGGACAGCTGGCGAGACTCGCCTAGAACCGAGACGCCTGGAAGCTGGTCGGCGAACTATGCGCACCACAGGTGAAGATAAAATGGGATGAGATGTGTAAATGATAAGCATTTTTATTTTATGTTACGAACATATAGAGGATATGTGTTTGCTCTCGGGGTATTATCATACGATTATTCCCCCATTAAAGTTAAACAATAAGCATTTTCACAAACGATTGTGTAATGTTCTCTCTCCAATATTGGGGTCCAAATTCTAAAATTGCTTCCCCTAAGACTCATTTGGAAATTTAATTAGCACGTTACA
Source organism: Dreissena rostriformis (assembly GCA_007657795.1). NCBI lineage: Eukaryota > Metazoa > Mollusca > Bivalvia > Myida > Dreissenidae > Dreissena > Dreissena rostriformis. The sequence goes on along the minus strand of VMBQ01004338.1, from coordinate 72,724 downwards.
TCTGAATATACACCTGAATAGAATTATATTTGTCACACTGTAGTCAATTAACCATTTCATACTAATGTATAACATATTTCATAAATATTTATTTCAAACAGTGTTATTGATATTTGTTCCGAACAACGCTGCTACATAAATGCCTTTGTTTGTTTATTTTAGAAAAATATAAAAAGGCATTTACTAGCATAGCTCACGGACAGTTAATGATAATGTATTGGATAACAACCACCAGGTCCAGTGATCACATGTTCATTATGGATTTTTTCCCGTGTTTCCGGTTCCCGTTCAAGTAAGCCATTATTAAACATTTATGAAACGGTGTGAAATAAGCAATGCGTGGACGAAACATTGATGAAAATCGCGACAAATCAATGCTGACTGGATATACGCAGACATGAAAAGGATAAGTAATTTTGATTTATTCAGGACCGGTCCCATTTGATACAAAACCATGCATTCAAGTATATTTCTCTTTTATACAGTCAAGTTACCATTACCGGATCATTACCCATAGCGGACCACTTTGATGTTCAAGACTTCGTATCGCAATAAATAGTTGACATTTTTAAATGATATTGTGCACACAGCATCTTCAAGGCCTGTTTTTTAAAACGCATTGATTGAGTTGTAATCGGAGCTCCTCTTTGTCAAACATTTCGGTATGTTTTACTGACATGTATACACGACGTTGTTGACTTCCGTCTCGTTTCCAAATCGAGGTTGAACATTTTTCGCGGCCACATGCTATAACTCTGTTGGAAAGTAAGAAGTTTACGCATTAATTTAAAGGCGATTTAGTAGTCTTTCTGACTGCAAGTCCATTTCAGTTTTGATTCGCGTTAAGATTTCGCAACACATGGAATGAAATGAAGAATTAGGGCAATAACGGATCAAGCGTGATAATATGCGTATTAATAATATTTTATATTAAAATATATGCAAATCTTGTTGATTCTTACAATAAATGATCTCGATCCTAATGTTTTATTTATGTTCCATGTTCAATACCGATGATTTAATATGATTCAAACAATTTACATGGTTTATTAGATGCCCATATCTTTTCGATCTATTCAGGATTTTCAACAGATAATTCACACACGAACACCATACGTAAAGTGTAGATACAATATCACATATAGAAAACAATAAAAAAACTCACACAAATGAATATAATTTATAAATGGCAATGTAACTTGGTCATTGTAAACAACACAATACATGTTTCGAAAGTTTAAATAGCGTGTTAGATGCCCTCTGAGTGGTTTCGATCACGTGATCCGTTATGGCTACAACTGATCCGTTTATGCATGAATTTTGCGGCGAATAAAAGGTATCACAAATACATTTTGACTGCGTTTCAAAATAAGACTATGTGTTGAATCAGTAAGCAAAGGTAATAATTAATCAAACTGGTGTAGAAGAAGTCTCAAAACATGTATTGCTTTTCACCAGAACAACTTTATAACGCTACTGATCCGGTAATGGTAACTTGACTGTACCATGTACTAAATTCAGTGAAAAAGCAAAATATCGTAAAAAAGGACACTTATAATATTTTTGTAGACCATAGTTTTTTAGTATTTCATTATATATTTATGTTATTGTTTAATTAATATTTTTGTCGATTTTTCGACTAAATTTCGAAATGATCATTATGATTAGGTATGGAAACAACAGTTTAATGAAACTATTGTTGTTCAGGCGAATATTTGTTTTGCAGTTATGAATACACTCTCAAAATTCGGTATTATTTAAAGATATGTTGAACGTATATCCATTTTCAAGGCCATAGATAATGGGACATGTTAAATTTCACACACTTGTGCATAATGTGAACCATATTTGTTAACGACCATTATCTGATGTCACATACCAATTATCAAAGACGTGTGCTATGTGGTTTCAGAGAAGTGTTTTTAATAGTTGTGCTATATTATTAAATATAAAATACCCTCGCACCCCCAGGCGCGGTCAATTTTTACCACAAGTGCATGATCGGAACACACTTTTAGTGGATCACTCAATGATGTTACAAACCTCTTGGACTAGTTGTTTTAGACAAGTAGAAATAAAGTTACTTTACTACATAAAATAAAAATCATGTTACGTCTGGGGCGTGACAAGCTTTTTACCTAAGGACATGATTTGAAAAAAAACTTGGTTTAGGAAAGTTTTGCAGATTCTCTGTTGAGGATTATGTACGTTATTTACTTAACTAGTCTTTATAAATCATGAGACCCCTGATTTGTATGTGTAGTTTGATTCTTGCCTTGAAACCAACTCACACTTTTCCTGTGATAACTGGTTTACAAGTGGTGACTCAAAGGGCATGATTTGAACATACGTTGTACCACTATCTAATATTAAATATAAGCTAATAAATCTCAGGGACATGTTGTTTCAGAGAAGATTTGTTTAAAGTTATTGACTATTAGTATATAAGTCTAAATGAATCATGATATCCCTGGGGCGTGGTCAAATTTAATCCCAGGAGCATGATTGGTACAAACATTTTAGAGGACCATAATATGGTGTTACACACCAAGTATTAAACCTTTGGTTTCAAAAGACACGATTGTTTTACTATACAAGTCTATATAACTCATGAAACAACTTGGACATGGCCATGTTTGACCCCAGAGACATGATTTGAACACATTTGTACGGGACCTCGATCTATGACCAAAAATATTAAAGCTCTTGTACTTGTGGTTTTAGAGATGTTTTAGTAATTATCTAAACACGTCTATGTAATAAAGCGGGCCATTAAACTCCGGACTCTGTATAAATAAGTAAATTTATGTATTGTTCATAATATGCGAGTCATATAGATCCGATCGAAACTAGTATGGAATGAGGTAAACAACCAACACCGTATTGAGATTGAAAAAGGGCATTTATTACAAATGCCATAAAAGTGAGGGCATTTAAAACTGGATGCCCTAAAACAAAGAATGTAATATAAACAAAAAACAATGTATAAAATATGTACATTCATATAAAACAAAACATAATAGGAAATGTAAACATACAAGTTATGTACAGAATGCCATAATGGGCGATAGAAAAACGCCTGTAAACATACATGGCACGAATGAAATGAGAACACTGGGTGATAAAAAACCTGAAATGAAATGTGGCGGAGGTATGGAAGGTGGTGGTTTTGAAGCGTAAGCTTTTGCGGTGCAGTTTGCACAAAAGAATTAACAGATCACACGACTTTTACCTATACAATGATTGGCTGATGCCTAAGCGTGTAAGGTTACACTGCACTAATGTAGCATGTAAACAAAGGTATTGATAATAACTTCTACAAAACAAGAAAAATTATCACAATGACATAACAAACTTATTGTGTGCATAAACTTGGTTTTATGTATTGTTCATAATTTTTGAGTCATATAGAACCGATCGAAACCAGTATGACATGAAGTTAACAACCAACACCGTATTGAGATTGAAAAAGGGCATTTATTACAAAGGCCATAAAAGTTAGGGCATTTAAAACTGGATGCCCTAAAACAATGAATGTAATAAAAACAAAAATCAATGTACAAAATATGTACATTCATACAAGTTATGTACAGAATGCCATAATGGGCGATAGAAAAACGCCACAAGGGTAAACAATGGTTACCCACTGAAGGGTAACAATGGTGTCCCACCGCCCATTGAGAACGGACAATGACAAGCATATAAACTATGAGTAAAATAGCATTTACCAGCACAAAGACTATAAAAATAAAACAGTGCCTACTAATGTAACACAAACACGGATTGGTAGTTTTACATATATATACACGTAAGGGAGCTGCTGGCTGCAGCTTTAAATGTCATATCTGCTAAAGTACAAAAACAAAATTGCGTCCCGTTGAGCTGCAGCCTTACACCGTCAGCTCATATGGTTATACAGTATTAGGGAAGAAATAGGGTAAAATATAGAGCCAAAAACTGCTGCTTTAAACCGTCAGCTTTGAGCGTGAACTGTAATAAGTAAAGGAAATACTAGGAGTTGCTGCCTTAAACCGTCAGCTCGTATATGAGCTTGTGAAATGAGGAAAAGAGAACGAGAGCTGCTGCCGTAAACCGTCAGCTCCCAGTTTATCAGAGTTGCTGTGTAAGCTCAATATAGGACCTATATTGGGAGAGATTGAGGACGTATGTATTTAAGGTATGCTTGTGATTGTCATCGACCCAGTTGCTGAATTTGGGGTGGGGACATGTGGTTGCTATGGGCGTGAGTTGCGCCCCCAATACGAAAAGAGTGAGCTGTAAAATGTTATGGATCAAGGTTTGATGCAACTACATATCTGTGTAACAGTGCTCGGAAGAATGTAGTTGAAATTGCCTCGCCGTTAGCGAAACGGAAAAGTGGACCAGGGTATTGTGGGGTTATACGTAAATAACGTAATACAGCCCGGATAGGGCACAACTGTTTGCATGCCTGACGGCATAATGGGATTGTTGCACAGCGGCCTTGTGAATGTTTGTAGGCATTGACCAAGACTTATACTCCTGAAACAATTGATCCGTTGTATGTAAAGGATAAGTTTTGCATTTGAATGACATTCATGAAACCCATAGAGGAAGTGGCTAGTTCCCCTAATCTAAACAACACATATAAGGCAAACAAAAATATAGTTCGCATGAGAACTTGGGTGCACTTGTTTGCAACCAAGATTTGACAATAGCAACTGAAGATGGTCTGGTGTAAAAGGGTGACGCCTTTCAAAGTTTTTGTGGCGACGGATGCTGTGCAGTAATTTCTTGATGACAAATGACTCTGCGGAGTTTGAAAAGCCATTAAGTTTCTGAACATAGGTAATGGCTAAAATATTCGAGGTAATGGTGGATGCCTTTAACTGACGTGCATTACATACTGCTATGAACTGGGCTAGTTGTTCTGTAGTAGTGGGCCATAACGGTTGTTGAGGATAGTGAGTTGAATGAAAATTGTTGTAATGCTGCAGTTCATTTTGGTAACTTGACCTAGTGGATGGGGCAAGAGACGAGTTCAAAAGATTGTAAACCTGCAAGTTCAGTTGAGCAGTAGAAGATGGTCCGGAATTGCAGTTGGAACCTTGTCCCTTTGCGGGGCTTAAGCTTAAAATTTCTCGATCTGTGAACGATAGAGTAGGTCAGGTAATATGTTACGTTTACCAGGAATATGTTAAGCATTGAGTAGAATGTTAAATTTTATGCTTGCCAAAACTAGGCGACGTACTAGGTGCATAATGTTAGGTATTTTGCAGGTCTGGCGGTTAATAATATGTACTACAGCAGCGTTATCTGTGTGAAGAATAATACACTTTTCTTCTAATTCGAAACAATTGGGAATAGTTCTTTAAACGTGATATCAAACGGTAACCAATTATCTGACCATGTGCCAGAAAACCAATGGTGTTTAAATACTGCCCCAAAACCGATTGAGCCAGATGCATCGGTATGAAGGTGTAGGGTGTCGGAGGTTAACCAACGGCGCTTATGAAGAAGGTTTTTTCCATTAAAATGATCTGCATAAAGCCGCCATACATGCAAATCTTTCCTGCTTTCTTTGTTCAAAGTTATATGGTGTTTAGGATTTGTGACCTTTTTGGTAAGGTCTGTAAGGCGACGTAGGAAACTGCGACCTGGTGTTACCACCTGGCAGCAAAAGTTTAGTTAACCTAGGAGGGATTGTAATTCTTTAAGTGTGACGTTCCTGGACTTGGGAGGTTTTCATCAGAAGTTCCCGAAGTTTTAAGAGTTTGTCATGTGGAAGACGTGCTTCCATTTTGAGTGAGTCTAATTCTAAACCCATGAAAGTGATGATAGGTGTGGCATTTTCGGTTTTTTCAGACTTAATGGGAACTCCAATGAGGCTGCAAAAATCAAGGAACTTTTGTAAATTTGTTTGACAAATTTTCGAGTCACCTAGGAACCTAGGAAAAGAAAGTCATCGAGAATATGTAGCATGTGTTTAATATCAAGAAAGTTTTCTGATGCGTAGTGGAGAGCAGTGCTGAACCGTTCAAAAATAGCGCAATATGAGGTAGCTCCCATAGGGAGACATTTTATCAAATTACATTTGTTCCTGGAATTTGAAACCTAACAGGTTGTAATCTGATGGGTGAATGGGGATAAGACAAAACGCTGAATCAATGTCAGTTTTGCTAAAAAGTGTACCGGGGCCCAAGTTTAAAAAAAAATCTTCTGCCTCATCAAATGATGAATAAACTACAGTGGAAAGGGTGCGGTCAATGAAGTCATTGATATTATCACCTTAAGGGTAACTGAGGTGATGAATTAGGCGGTATTGCCCCGGTGATATTTGGGGAACTAGACCAATAGGGCTTACATGCAGGTTATCAAATGGTGGAAAATCGAAAGGGCCTTCTATATGACCAGCTGAAAGCTCATTTTGTATTTTTTGAGATGCCAGTTGAGGGAAATCAGCACACGATTTAAAATTTGGTGAAGTTCAAGCTTTCCGGGGTCCTAAAAATCCCAATTTGAAACCTGTCATGAAACCATCTACAATATATTTTGACCATATATATCCTGAAAGCAATGGGATTAACTGGTTGACATTTACTGGTGTGACCAAATTATAATTGCTTGGATGGTTTTTGGCCGGAACCGGAAGGGTTTTACTTGCCAGAGAGGGACTGGGAGGCCTGCTCCTTGCTGGATAATGAGCAGTTAAAGGCAGTGTGGGGTCCCCGGCAGAAGCCACAGACATGAGGGTGGGGGCAGTTGATGCGTTGACAGTGGGTTGGTTTGTTGAAGTTCCAACATACGTTGTCCACGAAACGTTTTGGACGGTTTGAGGGGAACGATCTGCGTTTAGTGGCGGGTCTTGAGGGACGAAAGGACTGAGTATTTGTGCTAATTGTGCTGGCCATCAGCCAGAATTCAGTGTTTAGTCTGTCCCAAAGCAAAGAAACAGAAGCTCGAAACAAACGAAATTAACTGTCGTAATATTGAAAAGCCGGTCTTGGATAGCGAGAAGCCAGATCGCGTACTATCTCCATATATTTTAGGAGTTGTTGTGTTTCCCCAGGGCACTTGTGTGTCCTAACGGATACATGTATGTAGCGAATGAACGCAGACGTCCAAACTTCAATTATGGTGATTTTTGTAGAGCGTGTAGATGGTCGAATTGAAATATGTGCATGTTTGTCGAATTGCAGAGTGAAATTAGCAGGTTGAGAGGCAGAATTGACCGGAAGGAGAGATGAGAGTTCTACATATTTTCCTTTCCAAATGTCCTTACAAAATGACTTTTAAATTTGTGGAAGTATTGGTGTGCTGATTGGTTCTGCGTATTGCATACCAGTATCCGGTAGACGGCCCATCATATGCGTGTTGAGAATGTCCTGGAGACCTGCTGGTGGGTCGACCTCATCTTCTGAAGAGGAGTCGTCCGAGAAGTTGAATGGTACCTGTTGATTGGGTTGTTGATGTGGTAGAACAACTTCATTGGGAGGCACTGATCCAGCATAAGACTCAACACCCTGGATGTGCTGGACTGTGTTATTCCCAGATCCATTGTTAGCATGGGATGGACCAGTAGATGCCCCTGTTTCTTGTAATGGAACTGCCGTGGGTATTGGTAGAAGAGGACTGGTGGGCGTGGAGCGTGATTTCTTGGTCTGTTTATTTTCACAGCAACTGCATGTTGTTGTTGTTGCCGATCGTTTAGTTTTTTGTGCAGGCCTCATCTGTAAATCAATTGATAGGTAATTATAAAATTAGATATTCAAATATATTCTATAATGTATACTTTTCCCAGTGTTGATTGCTGGATTTGTCGTGTATAAAGCCATAAAACCATGCTATAATAAACTTTCTAAAAAGGGATTAAAATACTTCCCATGTCTGTACGAGATATTGTGTATAAAAGGACAATTGATTATCCCTAATTAGATAAAATGAGAAAATAGACACAAGAAGCGCGAGACTGATAGTCCCGCAAATATAAATGGCTAAAGGCGGACAAATGATTCATGAGGAATGCATGATGCTAGTAACTAAATCACGCATAAATATATGGCATAAGGCTGGCAAGTAAATCATGCTTAGATAAAAGATGAAAGAACAACAAGCGTGAGGCTGGTTGCTACATGGTGAGCAAGGGAGATAAATCGGATAGTTCAATTCACAAGACTGCTCCAGTTAGTTCCCTTACTTTTGTGTGAAACACACATAATTAAAGAGCAAGCGGCTGACAACTTAATCATGCATTAATAAAATAATACAATGTAAAAAGCGTGAGACTGGTAACTAAATCACACTAAAATATAAGAAATATTATGAATATAGGGCATGAGGCTGGTAACTAAATCATGCCTTAATTTTATTAATAATAATAAGCGTGAGGCTGGCAACTAAATCACGCATAAATAAATGGCATGAGGCTGGTAACTAAATCATGCCTTCATTTTATAAATAATAATAAGCGTGAGGCTGGCAACTAAATCACGCATAAATATATGGCATGAGGCTGGTAACTAAATCATGCCTTTATTGTATAAATAATAATAAGCGTGACGCTGGCAACTAAATCACGCATAAATAGAAGGCATGAGGCTGGTAACTAAATCATGCCTTTATTTCATAAATAATAATAAGCATGAGGCTGGTAACTAAATCACGCATTAATATAAGGCATGAGGCTGGTAACTAAATCATGCCTTTTTTTATAAATAATAATTGCGTGAGGCTGGCAACTAAATCACGCATAAATATAAGGCATGAGGCTGGTAACTAAATCATGCCGTTATTTTATAAATGATAATAAGCGTGGTGTTGGTAACTAAATCACGCATAAATAAAATCTAGTGTATGAGGATTTTAAATACATCATGACTAGATTAAATAATAAGCATGAAAATAGTGTGATTGGCTAGCAAATTACTAGTGTGTATGTTGCATGATGCTGCCAACGAAGTAATTTATTAAAGTATAAAAAACCTGAGTCTGGTGACTCAATCACGCATAGAGCTAGCTGTAGCTTGTCAAACATTGAATAGTAATACATATCTTAAGTTCTGAGCTCAGCTGCTAAGGATGCGTTTCGTGGCGGCGACCACTGCTGATCTGATGTTTCTGTACAGCTGGCGTTGTCCCCGGCTGGATAAGTGGCATCCATCTTTTGTGAAGTTTCTTTCTATGGAAGAAATTGCCACAAACCCTTTTAAACGCCACAGGCAAGCTCGGCTGTCTGACACCAATTTCATACGTTCAGAAAGTGGCAAATTTAGACTGTCCACCCTGTTATTGAACCATATCGTGTCAACTGGGTATTTTGAAGAAACTTGGGGTGTGCTGCGATGTAAACATTGCAATACAATTACATAACGCACATTCAATTCAAATAAAAGTGTTCTCACCAGGCCCCGTGTTCACAAAACGATTTTACAATCGAAAATCGATTTTAACTGACATCTATTTTCATTTTTGCCTATCAACTACAATGGAAATCCATTTTCAATGACAAGCAAAATCGATTTTCGATTGCAAAAAATGTTTTGTGAACACGGGGCCTGGTCTTCAATTTTATTTGCCAAAGAAAGAATTGAACACGACGAGTCATAAATGTCGTTTGTGCCAATAATCAGCACAAAAATTTCCGGTTCGAAGTCAGAAATCTCGGTTAAACGATCGTGTAGTGTGTCGACGCGAGCACCGGAGATTCCAGAGTATTGAACTAAAGGGTGTCCATTCAGATTCAAATCAAAACGTAGAGTGGTGTCATGTCGGATGAAATCCTTAAGGTGCCTCACAAACGAATGGCCGAACAGCTGTACTTTTAGAGTACTGGGCGCAGCCATGTTTGATGACGCCATGACGTCACTAAATTGTGTGTAAACTGGGTTTCTTTATTTCCCAGAAAACCATGTACATGAGTTATAATCTTAAAATCCACCGTAGAGCAAGGTCGCCGCCGATAAAATGAAACGAATTACTCATGACTAAAGAAGTCTTAGCATGAAATCATAATGCTGTACCTTTTAATAAACTCCAAAATAATATAAAATAGTGTTTTGAAGCGTAAGCTTTTGCGATGCAACTTGCACAAAAGAATTAACAGATCACTTGACTTTTACCTATACAATGATTGGCTGATGCCTAAGCTTGTCAGGTTACACTGCACTGATGTAGCATGTAAACAAAGGTATTGATGATTACTTCTACAAAACAAGAAAAAGCATCACAATGACATATAAAACTTTATGTGTGCATAAACTTGGTTTTATGTTCTTATCAACTTTTTGTAAAACATAATACATACAATAAACATTAAATGATTAAAATGTAATAATCACATTGGAATGATCAATGTAAAGCATGGTCGGGTTAATCCGGTTTTAGGGCCAGCCGCACTTCACACTTTGCCCAGAATTAATCATGTGACCCCTGTGGTGTGGCCAGTTATGACCCAATGGGCATGATTTAAGCAAACTTAGTAGAGACCAACTATACTAAGTTACCCACTAAATATTAAATATCTGACACTTGCGGCTGCAGACAAGAATACGGTCTATGTTATTTTCTATATAAATATCTAAATCATGTGACCTCTAGAACTTGGCCAGCTTTTACCACCAGTCATGATTTGATTGTTTTGATTTGATGATAGGCCACCAACGACACTGCGCACAAACTATTAAACCTCTCACACTTCCATTATTTCAGTGTGTCTGGTTCTTTATTTGTAATAAAATATAAATCATTTTTTATAATGACTGAATATACAGAAAGCTCTGGCTTGAATCTGAATGTTTCCATGGTTGGCCGGATGACAGCATTTTAAGGGCTAAATTTTGATTGCTTCTCTCCATGGCATGGTTTACAATTCATGCTAAAATGTATAAGCAAACAATGTTCTTTCTTGCGTCACAAAAATAATCATGACATTACAACAGAACTTCGCATGTATTATGATTGGGTGGCACTTTCTCCAAGTTGTTTACATAGGTCCGGCGGTCCGCTGCACATGAAGCTCACTGACGATAAAAAAGCGACCGCAATGTTCATGAGTTAAATATATCTTGTTAACATTGTAAATAGGTTTTCTACTTATCTTGTTGAAAACATGTCCTATGGGGTCACAACTGTCCACGTCACATGATTTTTAAAGACTCATTTAGTAAATAACTTAAACTAATCTTCTTCTCTGAAACCAAAAGTGTCCGAATTTTTAATATTTGGAGTGAATTATCGTATAGTTATCCTCTGCAAAGACTTTAGAGACTTCTAAAGTAAATAATTTAACAAAAAGTATTCTCTAAAACTACCAGAGCTTTGATACTTGGTATTAAAACAAAAGATATAGTTCATGTGCAATTTGTTTTCAAATCATGCCTTTGTTGTCAATACTGGCCACGTCCCAGTGGCAACATGATTTATGAAGATTTACAGCAGGAAATGACTACACATCTTCACTGAAACAACAAGTCCCAGATTTTTGACATGTGTAATGTAAAATCAAATATAGGTCATGTGCACAATTTGCTCAAAAACTGCCCTTCGGATTAATACTGACCAAGCTCAAGTGTTGACACTATTAATATTGACTTATAGTAGTAGCTTACAAAATGTTCTCTGAAACTTTGGTATTTGGTATGCAACATCAGATAGTGGTCCTACAAATACTTTGTTCAGATAATTCCAATGGGGTATAAATTGACCACGCCACATGGGCACTTTATTTGTATATACTTGTATAGAAAATGGCTTCTAATTTCGTCTTTGAAACAGCAAGTGTCGAGGGTTTAATATTCGGTGAGTAATATCGTATAGTGTCCATCTACTTATTTTGTTTTCATCATGACCATGGGATCAAAATTCACCACAACCCATCGATACATACGAAATGTATAAAGACTTATATAGACAATAACTTCACAAAAATCTTCTCAACCGCAAGGGTCAGTGGTGTACTATTTGTCGTGTAACATCATAAAAAGGTCGTTTACAAAGTTTGCTCAAAACATTCCCGAAGGCTCGAACATTTCTTATCCCTAGATGAAACATTTCGTACATAAACTTATACATTCAAATGGCATTTAACATCTTATTTTCTAAAACGATACAACATGTAACAAGTAACAACGAATAGTGGTACACTACAACACCTTTTTAAAGCATGACCCTATATCCAAAGTTAGCCCCGCCCTATGGTTGTCTTGTTTCTCTTATATATATATATATAAAGTAAAAACTTAAATAAATCTTCTCTGAAAGCATACGTTTCAAAGATATGGTATTCAGTCTGTACCATCGCACGGTGGTTCTCTTCTATGTTTGTTCAATCTATTCCCTTGGGGTCAGAATTGGAGTTACTTATAAGAGTAATTCATATATATCTTAATAGAACGTTGATTTGAAAACCAAAATTGCCGCCAGTAGGTTTTTGTGAAGTAACCCCGTATATCCAACAGCACCTTGGACACTAGTGACATTAAAGCGTGCACGCATAAAAAATATATTTATTGAGCATACGTGTAGACATGAAGAACGTTCAAATGGATCCGAAAAACAACGCAAACTATAAATTACGATCAATGAGAAATGAATTATGTATGGTGTATTGGTTATCAACGACGACTGTTTTATTTAAGTTTACTTCATTTAAAACAAAACAAGGCTATAATTGTATATAAAACATTTTCAAAATAAAGCAAAAACATCGCACATTTTGAAAAATGTTCTTAATTTGTATCGAGAATTTATCAAACTAATTGTATCTGTATACAACCAAAAAGCTGAAATCCTTAAGCACAGTTTCATGTCTGGGATTTTGTTTCAAATGTTTATTCTTCAATATACATAACAGTTAAAATTACAGCATAGGAGACACGCGTTAGCGTTAAGTTCTTTTTTAATCAATCGCGACCACAATTGTTTGTTTTTTAAGGTCTTTTGTTATAGTGATATTAAGGCGAATGATTCCTACTAAAAATGGGAAGATATGTCTTCTTAACTCATGTATTTTGTTTTGTATCACACATTGAAGTAACATAAGTTCCGTCATAACGAACACATCCAAACACATTCCAAATGAATAAATGTTAAATAGAAATGTGTAATCCTTTGTATGGATGAAACAACAATTTAAGTGTTTTATAGTATTAAACCCTTGTATTCGCTGACAAAGGGTAAAACTTATGCTGGCAAAATAAAATATTATATACTTTATTATTTTATTTTTGGCAAACCCCACAGCAAGAAAAGAAAATATTTTGCCACAATACTTAAAATTGGTGGCAATTGATTGTGTAAGCAAGACTGATGTGTGCATATTGTGTGCATACATACGTCTAAGGTCATTGTCATTAAATATTTAACTACAATAAAACTGAATAAGACAAAATTGACCTCCAGCTAAACGGAAGTGTTTTCGCTAACGTAGCGTTCGGCTTACAGATAAGCAGCACATGAAGTAATCATTTCGAACATAATTACTAAAGTGTTGTAAAATTACTTCCATGTTCGCATGTACACTGTTCATGTTCCGACGGCATTTCATTCAGGTTTTCCCAATAACCGTAGAAGAACATAAACTATTCGTGAGCGTTTGAAATAAAATGCAAACATTGTACTTCATGAACTTTTAAATTGCCATCAAAATCTATCATTGTATTGAAATTTTAAAAGAAGCATTGTTTGGAAGTTCTATTAGTACCTCCAAAGTGCCAAAGCAAACGGAATATCGGCCAATTTAAAATATATTTTGAATCATTTTTAGGTAATTTAATGCATACGCTCGAAACATTTAATATTAAATGTGCTTTTTTGAAGCTGACATCTTCAAAACTTGACTTAAATTAATTTAACATAATTGTTTATATATAGGAACATTCTTCAAATGCTAGGGCGTTGCCTTTTATTTGGCAAAGTAACATGGACATTCATTTGTTTAACAGGTTCAATCATCATTATTATCATGTTATCCGAATTGTTAACCACAATGACAATCTTTGTTTTTCATTACAATCCTTGATAGGAGCGTTATATTTCTACATATGGGTACGAAAACAAATGTGGGTACGAAAAGAAAATCACATTGAGCTGTTAAAGCCATCTATGTATAGTATAGTTTGTTACAAAACCTTGTTAATCAATAAAAATAAATGAAAACTAGCTACTTTTACATCTTCTTCGTTTTTGACCTATTTGACAGTGGCCATTAGTTTTTGCTTCCCTAAAGTAGTAGTCTTGGATGATATATTCCTCAGCCAATTATCTATGACAATGTTTTGAGAAGAAAAACACCCACATACTGTGTTTGGGGGCTAACACAGGAATTCTCTTAGCATGTCCCGTCACGTCGCATCCTGAATTGTTAATTAATAATATGCTCCTCGAAAAATTATGGGTTAGCCTATTGTTGCTGTTTCATCCATTGGTTGTCTGGACCATTACTCCCAAAAGAATTGTAGGTTCAAATATGAGACTTTCAGGTAAATAAATCTCATTGAATGAGAGTGCGGTGTCTAAGCAGGAAAACTATTGCACCACAACCATTAAAGTATTGACTTGAAACTTAACATATTTAATCGGGGTAGATAAATGACTTAGGGCCAAAACTCTGAATGGCTCCTTTGCAGAAGTATGCCTCTTGTTCTTAATATAGTTTTACAAAGAACTGTGGATTGTCTTAAAGTACATGTATACTTCAGCTATGCCAAATCTTTAATTAAGGATGCGCATAAATGAAAAGCAATACAAATTACACAATTGTAGTGATGTAGATAAACTTAAATTGATGCTTTTATATCCATCCTCTTCAAAATCATCGTCACACCAGTACTGTCAGTATTTTGATTTATGTTAGTGTCATCTTGATCTTTTGGTTATCAGACGGGTGATACATGAGACACTCAGTCTACTCATGGTACTCATTTGTGGTTAGTTATCTTACAATCACAGGCCATAACAGTACACTAAGTGAGGTGAGCTTCAATTTAGTTAAATCGCGTCCATTACGAAAAATAATGTATTCAGCGTAACGATATTTTAAAATATTCATGAATACATGTCAAGTGTCAGGTTATTATTGGCGAGCTATATCCGATTATAAAGATGACAATAATGCAACTATCCACAATCAATCTACATCAACAGCCAGCGTAGATAATTAGTTATGCAGCTGTGGACATAAGTCATTCGAACTGTAAAAACATAGTTAAAGTTTGAGTTTGTTCTTTTTTGTACTTAATTAATAATAAAGGTATAGATGAACAGCAAAATAGGCGGATAAATGTGCCTCAAATAATATGTCTTCTTGTTAACGAAAAAGACATGGACACAAGTCAGTGATTTAATTTTATCATATTACTATGCTATCTTATAATAGGGTTAGTCAGTATATTGTTTGACATCCTTTTTGGATACGTTTATTTAAAACAATAAACGTTTTATTTATTTTTTAGAAAAGTTTTATATTTTATTTCCAGAATAGCTAGCTGCATTTTATTTGATGTTAGTAATTGTATTGTTTGACTAAGGAGTTGTCTCACTTTCTGTAACACAGACGTAGATTTATACATCTGGAACCAAAATTGAGACTCAACTGAATCTATTGTTGATGCAACTATGTGTAAGGCAGTGAGTCACAAGGACTCAGTTGAATATAGGAACACTGCGAACACATCATTTACAATGTAGGAAACCCTTACATTTCTGTTTAGATGCACCCATACGACTTAAGCTAACATCTGTGTTTCACAAATAGAATATAGTAATTTAATAACAGCTCGGATATGCATTCATTAGGAAATAATATTTTGACATTTTAGTGGTCGAACTTTGATTTTTTATACTTTGTATAAAGCTAAGTTTGTAAAATTAATATACATGAACATTTAATTTTGCGTAAAAGCGACAGCTTTACACATAATAGAAATGCACAACATGTTGATTAACAATAGATCCACTCATGTACAGATAAAAAGGGGGCAATTTTAAGTCTATATTGCGATACAAGTAAAACATATAAGGCGTAATCAGTTTTGCAAATAAATTATTCAATCACTGTTAGTGATCACTTTGCGTAATGTCATGATTATTTTTATGACGCAAGTAAGAACATTGTTTGCTTTTATATTTTAGCATGAATTGTAAACCATATCATGGAGAGAAGCAATCAAAATTTAGCCCTTAAAATGCTGTCATCCGGCCAACCATGGAAACATTCAAATTCAAGCCAGAGCTTTCTGTATATTCAGTCATTATAAAAACTGATTTATATTTCATTACAAATAAAGAACCCGACACACTGAAATAAAGGAAGTGTGGTGAGAGGTTTAATAGTTTGTGCGCAGTGTCGTTGGTGGCCTATCGTCAAATCAAATCAGTCAAATCATGACTGGTGGTAAAAGCTGGCCAAGTTCTAGGGGTCACATGTTTTAGATATTAATATAGAAAATAACATAAACCGTATTCTTGTCTGCAGCCGCAAGTGTCAGACATTTAAAATTTGGTGGGTAACTGAGTATAGTTGGTCTCTACTAAGTTTGCTCAAATCATGCCCATTTGGGTCATAAATGGCCACACCACAGGGGTCACATGATTAATTCTGGGCTAAGTGTGAAGTGCGGCTGGCCCTAAAACCGGTTTAACCCAACCATGCTTGGCATTGATCGTTCCAATGTAATGATTACATTTTAATCATTAAATGTTTAGTGTAGGTATTATGTTTTACATGTAGTTGATAAGAACATAAATTTAATTACTGATACAGAGTCTGGAGTTTCATGGCCTGCTTTATTACATAAGCGTATTTAGTTAAATACTAAAAACATCTCTAAAACCACAAGTACAAGAGCTTTAATATTTTTGGTCATAGATCGAGGTCCCGTACAAATGTGTTCAAATCATGTCCCTTGGGTCAAACATGGCCATGCCCCAGTTGTTTCATGAGTTATATAGACTTGTATAGTAAAACAATCGTGCTTTTTGAAACCAAAGGTTTAATACTTGGTGTGTAACACCATATAATGGTCTTCTAAAATGTTTGTACCAATCATGCTCCTGGGTTTAAATTTGACCACGCCCAGGGATTTAATGATTTATTTAAACTTACATACTAGTAGTCAATAACTTAAAAAACAACTTCTTCTCTGAAACAACATGTCCCTGAGATGTATTAGCTTATATTTAATATTAAATAGTGGTACAACGTTTGTTCAAATCATGCCCTTTGGGTCAAAACTGGTAAACCAGTTATCACAGGAAAAGTGTGAGCTGGTTTAAGGCAAGAATCAAACTACACATACAAATCAGGGGTCTCATGATTTATAAAGACTTGTTAAGTAAATCACGTACATAATCTTCAACAGAGAAATCGCAAAACTTTCCTAAACCAAGTTTTGTTTTCATCTCCCTAGGTTAAAAGCTGGTCACGTCCCAGACGTAACATGATTTGTATTTTATGTAGTAAAGTAACTTTATTTCTACTTGTCAAAAACAACAAGTCCAAGAGGTTTGTAACATCATATAGTGATCCACTTAAAGTGTGTTCCGATCATGCCCTTGTGGTAAAAATCGCGCCTGGGAGTGCGAGGGTGTTTTATATTTAATAATATAGCACAGTTATTAAAAACACTTCTCTGAAACCACATAGCACACATCTTTGATAATCGGTATGTGACATCAGATAATGGTCGTTTAAAAATATGATTCACATTATGTCCAAGTTTATAAAACTTGACATGTCCCATTATATATGGCCTTGAAAAGGGATATACGTTCAACATATCTTTACATAATACCGAATTTTGAGAGTGTATTCATTACTGCAAAACATATATTCGTATGAACAACAATAGTTTCGTTAAATTGTTGTTTCCATATTTAATCATAATGATCATTTCTAAATGCATCCGAAAAAGCGACAAAAATATTAATTAAACAATAACAGAAATATATAATGAAATGCTATAAGACTATGGTCCACACAAATATTATCAGTGTCCCTTGTTTACGATATTTTGCTTTTTCACTGAATTAAGTTCTTGGTAAAAAAGGGAAAGTATACTTGAATGCATGGTTTTGTATCAAATGGGACCGGTCCTGAATAAATAAAAATTTCATATCGTTTTCATATCTGCGTATATCCAGTCAACATTGATCTGTCGCGATTTACATCAATGTTCCGTCCATGCATTGCTTATTTCACACCGTTTCATAAATGTTTAATAATGGTTTACTTGAACGGGAACCGGAAACACGGAAAAAAATCCATAATGAACATGTGATCATTGGACCTGGTGGTTGTTAACCTATACATTATCATTAACTGTCCGTAAATGCCTTTATATATTTTCCCAAATAAACAAACAAAGGCATTTATGTAGCAGCGATGTTCGGAAACAAATATCAATAACACTGCTTGAAATAAATATTCATGAAATATGTTATACATAAGTGTGAAATGGTTAAGTGACTACAGTGTGACAAATATAATTATATTCGGGTGTATATTCAGATGTAACGTGCTAATTAAATTTCCAAATGAGTCTTTGTGGAAGCAATTTTAGAATTTGGACAGATATTGGAGAGAGAACATTACACAATCGTTTTTGAAAATGCTTATTGTTTAACTTTAATGGATGAATAATTGTATGATAATACCCGGACAGCAGACACATATCCCCTATATGCTCGTATCATGCAATAATAATGCTAATCATTTACACATCTCATCCCATTTTATCTTCACCTGTGGTCCGCATAGGTCGCCGACCAGCTGCAAGGCGTCTCGGTTCTGGGCGAGTCTCGCCAGCTGTCCCACGTCGGCGTCTGCATCCAGGTCTCTTTGCCAGGTGTTTATATGCCGCCCTCTTTCCCTTGGGCGTTCTGCGTGAGAGATTGTCTTGTCTTATTTAATTCAGGCTTTCTAGGTTGTGGCCTTTCAATCGCCAACGTCTCTGAAGGAAGTCATATCCAATGTTCTTCTCCATAATTCTTTGTCGGTGATCTTGTCTGACCAGTGGATCTTGAGAATCTTCCTGAGACAGGTGTTGATGAAGACATGGATTTTCGTCATGGTGGTGACGGTGGTTTTGCAGGTCTCTGCTCCATAGAGCAGTATTGGCTTTGCGATGATATTTAGGGGCATGATCATTGTGGTGATACTTATCTCGCTGGATCCCCATATGTTCTTCATTTGATGGAAGTCTTTTTGTGTTTTACCGATGCGGTTCGGACTTCTGCATCTGTTTCTCCATGGTTGTCCAGGATGCTGGTTGAAGTTTTCCACCTCTTTCAACGATACGCCTTGGACGGTGATGCTTTCGTCGTTGGATGCGTTTGTCTTGAACACAATGATCTCCTCTCTGGTGATGGTTAGGCCCAGTCTAGCTACGTTGTCTACAACGATGTTGGTATTTTCCTGCATCTGTTGTTGGGTATGTGAGAAAATAGCTGAATTGTCGGCAAAGTCGCGATCGTCTAACTTCTTCCAAAGTGTTTACTGAGTTCGGTTTCGTCTCTGGTCCGTCGAAGTTTTAATTACCCAGTGTATGGCCAGCAGAACAGGAAATGTGAGAGTAAGCAGCCTTACCTCACTCCGGTTCTCACTTCGAATGTATCTGGGAGCTGTCTGCCTTATACGATCGCCAGGTCAACCCTTCATTAGACTTCCTGATGATGTTGGTAATCGTTTATGGCACTCCATAGTGTCACTATAGTCTCAAGAGGGACTGCCGATCAACGCTGTCGAGCTCCCTTTCATGGTCGTTAAAATTAAAGTAAAGGGGCGAGTTTAATTTCCGTAATTGTTCCTGAATGATGCGTAGGGTTGCGAACTGATCCGTGTACAATCTCTTCTTTCGGAAGCCGGTTTGTTGGTTACGGAGATTCGGGTCTACGTCGTCGCTTGTTGCTGGTGGTATTTCCGTTTGGTTCGCAAAAGCTGGCCTGTTATGTAGATCATGGAAATGCTCGATCCACCTCTTGTTCTGTCCTTCGCCATGTGCTATCAATCTTTTGCTTTAACACTGTTTGTATACCTGCCGAGATCACAAGCAAAGGTAATTCTTACTAGAATTCTGCCCGATTCAAAAATAGCCATAGCAGTCTCTAAACCAGTCTGCGAAATAAGGCGCAAGCCCGACGCGTATCAAATTCAGTTCTGGCCTATACAAATTGATAGATTGTATACCCGACGAGCGCTTTTAAATCCGGATGGGGCTGCAACAAGCTGGAAAGATGTTCTTCGGATTTGCCACACCTAAACTAGGAACAATAACATAACAATTGTAGTTTAATTATTGCGCCCGCAGTTTTCGGTTTCTCCCGCGCTGATTCTTTCACAGAAGAGACATTTTTCGATTATCTTGGCTAAGCCTAAATTTATACAGCATAGATGTTTATTTTTCGTTATACGAGTGATGATACATAATGGCAGCATTAAGATGCATGATCGTGTCTGAAACTAAATGCGCATGTCAGTTTTCCTCTATTTGCTCGAAATCAGCCGTTTACAAATATGTTTCCATGTTATTTCCCTCAGCGCCCACTGGCTATGAAATGTTGCCGGAAGGGTTTCAATCTATGACAATTGGCAATATGGTTGATGGTCAAGAGGAAATACAAACCATGAAGCGCTCACACACAAACTCTTAATATGATTGGTCCTTAGAAACTCTTGTGATTTTATTCAATTTGCTGTGCATAATGGATGGCTATTGTTCATTAGATTGTTGATGATAGGCATCCCGTTATTAAAGCTAACAAATGGCAAACATAAACAAAATATATATATACTTTGACCATTGTAAGTCATCAACGAGTGACAGTTAAAACGACACATGGGTACAAATCATGGTTAGTTTTTAATAATCACTAACATAATTCAAGGACAAAAACTTGGTCAGATTGTGATTGTTTATACATAATTCGTAATGTACAAAGCTTAAGCTTTGAATGTGTTTGGAAAAACTGATTAATGAATAAATAATCAAACACGTATTTGTCTCTCGGCTGTGATTACATGTATATCGAAGTAAAATTCAAAATATTAGTTTTTCGCTCACACGCTTCATTTTTTCCGTCGAACAAGTGATACATTTGCTTTGGAATTATCGATGTCTAGAGACCTTTTCATAAAATAGTCATAATTCGATGATAGTATGAATGACTGATATAGTACACGTGCAGGATGTCAGATATCTGAATAGGGGAGTGTTTGAAAGAGTTATAATCGATATGTTTAAAAAGGCATTTAAATTATTTACGTTAAACATAGCATACTTATGATTTGCGGTTAACGGGTTTTTTAATGAAAAGTTTTACCTTATACAGACGGCGAATATGGCATTTATGTTCAATGTTCATTATATTTTTATGTAGTAAAACGAACTTTTTTATATATTGCTTCATTCAAACAATGTCAAGATTTATTTCTAGAAAACATAAATAATTTACTGTGCATGACACTTTAAAATTCAGTTGCCCATCGAAATCGATTAATATGTTCCAAATCGTCTGTAGGACTTAGCAACAAAACAGCAACGGCTCGTTGTATAGAAATTAGAGCGGTTATCTAAATTGCTTATGTATTTTCAATAATTAATTGTCTTAAATATCTTTAGACAATTTGCTTTCATAATAATGCTGGTATCATATGTTATGATGTTGCAAATTTTGCTTGCAATTAATAATAAATATTGAACGACAAAGATCGCACATTAGGCCACAACAAAATGAACTGATTCAAAACCTGTATACTCTGCCATTATTTGGTCATCCATGAGTGACTGTAAAAACTACACATTTGGACAAGTCATGGGTACTTTTAAAGTCACGGACAAACACTGAGACAAATGCTAGTATTAAGAGTTCATTACTGGCCGTATATATACTTCGAGTACTATGTATCGGTGGGTACGACTTATCGATAATATCTGAAATATCTGCCACGTAACTTCTTAGTTAAGTTCCGATATTTTCCTATGGTAGTTAATGCACATATATGCAACAAATGACCTACTTACGGGACAGTAAGATCTCTTTCAAAACAAAATACGATTGAATATACAAAGTCTGGCACAGATGCATTATTTTTTAAGGATTGAGAGAGTATTTCAAGATTTTTGATCGCTATTTTACAGAATGGAAACAGTCCACTGTAAAATGACGTCACAAGGCAGTGAGCGTGCGAGATGGTGCTGTTGTTTAACATTTATGTGAATGCTACTACAATTACTCGCTAACACTTCATACCATTCAATTGACACAAATTGTTGCTTTTTCTTTGAATGTTTTACTTGTTTGTTTATATTAACTTTTTTTAGTTGCCTTACATCGTCAAATTTGTGAGTTGAAAGGTAGAAAATATGAAAGAAGTTTACTGGAAAAGGCTTACCATAATGTCGGAGATAATATAATGTTAGTCTATAAAGCTGCAAGGGTGTGTGCTATTCAAGAAAGGACCCATGAGAGACAAGACGCTTGGACATCATCCAATACGGCCTGATTATATGTATGTATGCTTAGGACTTGTACTAAATAAGGAGGAGGAAGCCCGACTGGTCACATTTCTTACATTAGTAAGATTAAGTACGGTTATTCGAGGCGTGAGTGTCTGAATCTGGCCACTGACTTTGCCATAAGACTTGGCAAAAAGAAGCCAACTGACCCTGCATTTTCCCTAACCTGGGACAATGGATTTTAAAGTCGCAATCCAAGTTTCACCCTGGCTGAACCCTAGAAACTGTCAATGGTAAGGGCTAAATGAACATCAGCTGAAGTGATTGACTCGTTTTATTCCGAGCTGAAGAAAGTCCTCGATGCCACCAACATCAGTGGTAAGCATCAGAATATCTGAAACATTAATGAAACCGGCTTTGTGATGGAGCACAACCATGGAAATGCGGTTTGCGTGAAAGGGCAGTTATTAAACTCGGTAAAGTCAGCCACATGAAAAAATGTCACCATCATTGTTGTTGGCAGTGCTGAAGGTGTGACATTACCCCCATTCTACATTTTTTCAGGTCAACGATGGAGATATGACCTCTTGGGTTGTTCCTGTCCGGGGTTGGCAGGAACGTTCATCGAATCAGGCAGGTCTTACTCTGACGTGTACTTCTACTACCTGCAACATCATTTTAAGAAGCATGTGCATTGTAACGGTTCGGAACCTGTGATTGTCCTCTTCGAATGGCATACATCGCACATAAATCTCACCATTTCTGAATGGTGACAACAAAATAACATTGTTTTTTTCCCCTCGACACACTTTGCATGTAAACAATCCTCTGGATGTAATCTGTTTCGGTCCTTTCACGCAAGCCTACTACAGCTCGATTCAGGCATACACGAGGCAGCACCAATGTCAATAGGTGAATCGATGCAACGTTCTTTCCATATCAATTAAAGCTTACAGTAAAAATATTTTACCGGGCAACCTCATCTTATCTTTTTCAAACAACCGGCATCTATCCTCTTCAGCCATCAACGATAACGGCCGACAAGACTTCACCTGAAGTATCTACACAGAAAATATACCAAAGCTGAACATGGAAACTTCTTGGACAGTTAAAAAATGAACATCAATACATTCTGAGAATAAAGCAATCCACCTCCATCAATTCACGGTAACAACATGCCCCATCAAAACAGAAGCTGCTGAAATTCGATGTTTCTCCGAGAAGTCCTGCCAACTCAACACTAAAAAGAACTCAACAGACAAGCCGGATTCTATCTCAAATTGCATGCGCATCTGATTCTAACACCAAACAGAATATTGAAACAGATAGTGACAGTGAAAATGAAGTAGTGTTAGAAGAAGACTATGTGGAGTGTGCAAACAACGATCACCAGAAGGCTCATCCTATCAACGGGAATTCATCCAGATTGGAGAGTATAACAAGTTTTACCATTTGACACATCTAACGTATTGAACACCACTATAGTACCTGTGAAGAAAAAATATTTCGTCAACACCCCACTGTCAAACATAAAGTAATGTGACATTGTTAACACTTAATTGACAAGAGAGAACTAGCAAGTCTTAAGTTATTGTAAAGTTGCTGTTGATATTTGTTTTCATATTATATTCAAATATATCCAGACGGGTAGTACAGCTCTACAATAATACTTAAATTGTCCATATGAGAATTTGGAGGCACCAGTGATGGAATACATTCAAATCCAAACTTTTCTCCGCCATCAATTCCCACATACCATCTACAATGAAATCCTTAAATAACTCTGTCCCACGGATATACAGAAACATCAAACGTCAGCTGAAACGCAAAGCCAGACTCTACAAAAAGAAGGCAATGAAATTGTGAAAACGACCGAAAATGCCGGAAATAGTTCACGAATGCGATGCGCAACGCGACTCACATAAACAAAATTATATTTGAGGGCTTCCAAAACAACAACTCTTAGCCAGTTTTTTATTTTTAAGAATAGAGATCGCCACTCACCAGGGAACTACAGACCAGTGTCACTCACCTGCGTGCTCTCTAAGCTATTAGAACACATCTTCTGTCGCAATATATTTAACCACTGGGACAAGTATTTGCGAAACTTTATCATGGCTTCAGCTCTGGGTACTCTCGTGAAACCCAACTTGTTGTCATAGCCCATGACCCGCTCGGATACAATGGCCAGCACAAACAGGTTGACACCATAATCATTGATTTCAGTTAGGCCTTTGACACCGTGCCCCATCAACGCCTATTGCTGAAGCTTGTAAACGACGGCATCCGCGGTCCAATACTCAAATGGGTACACTCTTCCTAAAACAACGTGGAATGTGCGTTGGCGTTGACGGAGAGAAGTCCCGTCATGTTCCCGTCATGTTGCTGTTGCTTTCATGGAATGATTATGTGCAGTAGAACACATTTAGGATAAAACAAACATTGTCTTTATAATAATATGATGTTATTGCTCTCAATGTATATTGCGTGCTTAAATAAATAAAAAGATGGGACCACTTTGGGAGGGGTACGATATCAGTTTTGGAAGTGTAGGGGGAGCCAGCGAGAGAGAACAAATATATTGTAATGATGGATGGGAGGTTATTAGGAAATACGTTAGTATTTTTTCGGGGGTTGTATCCCCTGCACCAGAGGAATGACACGGTATTTCAAAATAGCGCTAGATTAACTTTACAATTATGATGATGATGATGATGATGATGATGATGATGATGATGATGATGATGATGATGATGATGATGATGATGATGATGATGATGATGATGATGATGATTTTGATGATGATGATGATGATTTTGATGATGATGATGATGATGATGATGATGATGATGATGATGATGATGATGATGATGATGATACACACAATAATGAAGCTCGAGAAAAATAATACATTTAACTGGGTATTTAAATTTAAAACACCGGTAATAGGAGACATGATGATATTCATTTTAGGCATGTGGCAAATAACTGATTTGTATGTAGAGAACCAGTTCATTTCATGGCATAATGTGCATTATTACACATATAGGATAAAACTAAGATTGTCTTTATGATAGTATGATGGTATTGCTCTCTATGTCTAGTGTGTGCATATATAAATAAGAAAGATGGGGCAACCCTGGGAGGAATAAGATTTCATTGTTGGAAGTGTTGGGGGAGCCAACGAGAGAGTACAAATATATTGCGATGATGGGGGGAGGTTATTATCGGAGACATTGGTATTGTGTTTGGGTTGTATCCCCTGAACCAGAGGAAACTGCCGCGAACGTCTTTAATAGGTTATAATTGCTTGCAACGGTGTAACGAATGTCCGTCCAGCGATTTGGATGTCGCAGGTTCGATGCCCATTATAGGAGCTTTCTTCAGATTTGCCTTAAAGACACAAATACTAGTACTTCGCTTAGTATTTTGTATACTGGTGTTACTGAATTTACTTTTATTCAACCAGTCATATCCGTTCTGTTGTAACCTATTTTGGACTTTGTTTTACCCTGTTGTGGTATGTTTCTTTTTTCTCGACAACATTCAATCTACGGTATATGTGTTTTGACATATAACAAAGTAAAATCCAACACAAAGTTTTATTGACTTCAATTTAGCAATTTAAAAGTAAAGCACTCGTAAAAATAAACACATCACTTCAGTGATTGAAAAGAAAAATATGTGCATTTGTGTATACGCAGAAACACTTATATATTATTTCAGAAACAAACCAGACAAATGTCTGGTGTCAATAATTTAACAATAATTTAGAATTGTCCGTAAACTGTAACACAGCTGCTCATTAGAGGCAAAATATCAGAATATTCCAAGACAACGAAATCGGAGCATGTATAATTTAAAATGTTCTTAACTGAAATGCTGAAATACTTTACAGTTTTTATGAACAGCTTTTTAATTGCGTATCCATATAGCATAATGAGGCATTATATATTTTTACAAGTCGATCTTACAATATACAAGTAATGATAAATATATAATAATACCTTAGCATACATGTATAATATACTTAGTTTGCTATTTTTATCGTCAGTATGATGCACATTTTCTTAAACAATAATTTTAATAAAAAGCAGAGATATATATAAAGCTTAGTTACATACTTTTACCACTTTCCAAGTTATTGCTAGTGTTGTTGTTCTTGCAAACATCGTTTAAATTCGTTCTATTCTAACAATTTGAATGTACAGCAAGTGAGTTATAGTAGAATGTTGATTACATTAGCTCTTTCTTCAATTTACATTATGTTAGTGAAGTTTCAATAACAGAACGTTTGCTAGTGGAGGGGTGTTTGTTGTAGTTCTTTTTTACCTCAGAAAAT
Source organism: Dreissena rostriformis (assembly GCA_007657795.1). Taxonomy (NCBI): domain Eukaryota; kingdom Metazoa; phylum Mollusca; class Bivalvia; order Myida; family Dreissenidae; genus Dreissena; species Dreissena rostriformis. The sequence continues at coordinate 45,952 of VMBQ01004338.1, read as the reverse complement.
TTAATGTTAATGTATTGTTATTGCACATAAAATCAGATGTTTATTGGTTAGAACATTTTACAGCACAAAAGAGAAATATTCGTTGCTTTGCCCCAAAAGGTCCTTACCGTTTGGTTGAACCATCCTGCTACTGGTAACAACTTAAGCTTTGTGAACCCTGTAAAGGGAATACAACTTTTTCACCCTAGTATCTGAAATAAAATTACATTCTTGATAATTAAATTCAAAACGCGTTTACATATTACTGTATATATTATTCAGTTACCAACAACAACATGTATGCATAACATAGCATATAAAACAACGCACGTCGTTAAATCCCACTTTATATAAAACATAATTATTTAATTTATGTTTTCGGGTGGTTTAAAGGGAAATATCAGCGATTTAAAACTGGTAATTCACTGTTCTGAAAAATGAAAAATAATGTAAATGATTGATACTTTTCTAATTTCACCCCTTTAAAATGCAAACAAACGTTTAAAATGCATTTAATAATAAGAACATGTGTTAGTTTCGATAGATTCTCTATGTTTTATAATCTTCTGATTAAAGAAAATAAATGTTTATATCTCTAATAACCTGTAAATTAAAATCGATAATCTAACGAAACCAATAAATGTAAACAAACATAAACAAAGCAAATTGAACTTTTCAGTTGAAATAAGCAGGCAAATTATGCGGTATACACAACTAACTATTGTAAATATATAATGTCAAAACCATGAATCACGTGTTTACCCATATACAAAAGCAGAAAGTATATCATGTCTACTCATATACAAAAGCAGAAAGTGTACTCATATACAAATGCAGCAATTATCACTTGCAATCTCATATACAAAACTAGAAATCCTCACTTGTATAGTTCTATGCAAAAGAAACAATTATCAATTGTATTATCATATCCAAAAGCAGCAAGTATCACGTGTATTCTCATATACAAAATCAACAAGTATCTTTTGTATTCTTATAAACAAAAGCAGCAATCATCACTCGTATACTTCTATACAAAGGCAACATGTATCACTATTATAACAATATTATCATTTACAAAAACAGAAAGTATCACTTGTTTTCTCATATACAAAAGCAGCACGTATCAATTGTTTTCTCATAGACATAATCAGCAAAAGCAGCAAGTATCACTTATATTATCATATACAAAAATTATCATATACAAAAAAAGAAACAAGTATCAAATGATTACTCATAAAAAGCAGTAAAATGTTAACTTGAACAAACGCGTAAGCCTTACAATCTATAAAAAAGTTATTTATAACGCAAAACAACATCCTTGTCGTATGCATATATCAAGTGAAATATATAATAACATGAATTTATTCAAATCACACGTTACCAGCCCATATTAAATTTAGATATATAATTGGTTTATTTCAGCCATATCCGACCGTATACTGTCACATTGTATTTTGCATGTTATTTGTCATATTTCTGTTTGTTGTATTCTAATTTTGTACACTAGTAAGGTTGTGTTTGTAAATACATATTCTTGTTGTGATATCACTCACAAAACGCAGTGTTTTGTGCTGTTATATGTTTGTTTGTTTTTCCAGTTTTAGAAACTTTCATTTGATCATTGGCTGAATAATACTTATCTAATCATAAGAGTTAGAATAATTATTATTAGTAGTAGTAGTAGTATTGATATTACTATTTAATTTATAATACCAATTTCTCAATATATTACCTCTTTGTGTCCAAATAAACTGGCGCACTTTTATATTTATTCCTGCATTCAGTCAGGCCGGTTTGATGTTGAATCATGTAATATCAATTCTGAATGATCATTGTTTAAGCACTAATAGGTATAAGACATTTCGGATGGATGGGTTGATTCCAAAATAATATATGTATTTATATATTTATTTTATTTCCGTGTGATATAGTTAGCATTCAAATATTTAATAAAAAGCGTCACCTGTTTATATAAAATTGTCTATAGTTGGTATTTTCAACGTTTTGTTTAGGTGTTGTGCGTCTCGCTTGGAAGTTTAAAGGTGTTCATCTGAGTTAATCTGAGTTATCATTTTGTTACCAAATTATTACAATAGTTTACGTTCGTTTCAAACAGAAACGTTCAGTATTCTGGAAACTATTTGGTAGGCGTTTTATTTGCCCTTACTGTCATTTAAATAGAAAAGCATTTTTATTAGATTCTGTGTTCAGAAGTATGAAAGCGTTTGATGAATACGGGAGTGATAATCAACATCCACGATTCAGGTTTCTAATCATGTTGACATACGACATTACACAAAATAGAACAAGGACAATCATGCCATGTCCATCCCGTACCACGCAATATAGCATTGCATGGTTCGTTGCCGCCATTGTCTGGTTGCCCCTGGCCCAGCTCGTGTAGTTTACCATTTCTCCAGAATGTTCCACAAGAAATGTATTTGTATTCTGTATGTCGGTAATTCCAATCCAGGACGCCGAAACACCTGTTAACAAGTAACTGTTATAACTTATATAAACCAATAAAAAAATGACTGAACAAATGAAAGGTTTTGCGGTGTTTACTTTACATGACTTTAAATAAAGTACTATCATGTTTGCGATTTAAAACTTGCACATGATTGGTACGCTACTACAAGGAGAGAAGGAGGGAAGGAAGGAATAAAGGATGGAAGGACTGAAGGAAG
>VMBQ01004338.1:0-40234 GCA_007657795.1 Dreissena rostriformis | reverse complement strand
CATCATCATCATCATCATCATCATCATCCTTCTCATCATCATCATCATCATTCTCATCATCATCATCATCATCATCATCATCATCATCATCATCATCATCATCATCATCATCATCATCAACATCATAACCAGTTTTAAATATTGCTATTTTCAAACAATATAATGATTTATTTCTAGAAAACATTTATAATATATTGTTCATAACACTATAGATTTCAGTTGCAAATTGAAGTCGCTTCCTATGTTCCGAATCGGCTGTTTTAATTAGCAATAAAACTGCAACGGCTCGTTGCATAGAAATTAGAAACAAGTGAAATCATTAAAGCAGATCTCTAATGTATTTTCTAAATTATCTTTGAATAATTTGCTTTCATACTGATTCTGGTATTATACGTTGTGATGCGGCAAATTATGCGAGAAATAACTAAATAAATCTTGAAATACAAAATTCGCACCTAAGGCCATAACAAACTAAACTGGTTCATAACCTTAGTACTCGGCCCTAATGTTGTCATCCATAGACATTGAAAATAACTTTAGTGAAAAAGTGCCATGTGTCGACTGATTTTGTATAGAGACATTGATGCTCAGTTCTACTAGTGCTGGTTGACCTAGTTTTATATCAAATAATATTCGACAGCACATAGACAGTCTAGGAAGGCGTACATGTGATTTGCGAATGCTTTGAAATGTGGAGTCACACCACTTTATCATGTATAGGTTCATTCAATTTAAACAATAATCCAAACAAAGAGCCATTAGTGGTGCCTAGTAGGATGAAAATATTTACTTTAAATCTTTAGGACACGACCGATTCATTTTACAGAAAGCTCTCTATTTGTCCCTCTTGCCCATGAAATATGCATGGTGTTCATATAAAAACAGAACGCAGTGTACTAGAAAATGGCTGTAAATCGATGCCAACACATAAATCATAGTTTTTTTGTCCATGAGATATTTTGTGGCAATTCAACGTTCATGTTAAACAATAGAAACCATTGATACAGCTCGTCAATGTCCTCTATTAAGCTCAGACAACACGCCATAGTTACATGTCTTATTCATAAACTGGAAACTACACATTTGCACAAGTCAATGGTCGTTTTGAAGTCAAAGATAAACACTGGGCCAGATGATAGTATGAAGAGTTCATTATTTGCAATATTTTTCGAGTACTGCGTATCGGTAGGTACGACGTAACGATGTAATAAAAAAACACGCAGATTTTTTTTTAACGTGATTTCTTAGTTCCGGTTGCATTTGTTTCAATATTTTAACACGGTAGTAAATGCAAAAATATCCATCAAATTGCCTATCTACGAGTAAGTAAGATCTGTTTGATAACAAAATACGACGTCATTCACTAAATATTTCACAGTTGCATAAGTGTTCTCATAGATATAGCGAGTATTTTACGATTTGTTGATAGTTATTTAAAGAATGTAAATATTTCACAGTTATATGACATAACCAGGCTGTGCGCGTGCTAGTCGGCGCTGTATTTGTTTAAAAAAGTAATGCAGTGTTAACCTTTAAAATGGTTTTTAATGTGCTTGTAGGCTGAAGCGTACCAGTTCTTATGTTTACCAATTTAGGATTGAGCGTACCTCTCCTATATAGCGACGCCTTGTTATAGTAAGGTTCGCTCTCCACTTATACGGTAGTTGCTGGCTTTTGGTGAGTGTTAGACACACAAACATGTAGGCTTCATAAATGTACTTAAGCAACACAATATACNGACAACCACCTGGTGGACGGACAGACCGACAGACAGACAGACCGACCGACATGTGCAAAGCAATATACCCCCTTTTCTTCGCAAGGGGGCATAAAAATGTTTTTAGGGGAAAATCATTTTTTGGGGAAAAATTTCAGTCAGAGGGGACCAAAATATCTAAGGGAAAGGGCCGAAATTCGGCGGGTCTTTCAGAAGGAAAAAAACCCTGATAAAATTACAAAAAATGACTGACATGCATGATTTTATGAAAAAAATAATATTGTTTAACTCACATAATTAGAAAAAAAATCATTTTTTTTTGCAGAATTGTAGTATATTTACCCGACATATGAAACATAAAAATCTAACTTTTTACAAAATATTTTTTAAATCATAAAATATGTCTTACCAAAGCAGAATTATACTATTATTGAATTTAATTTATTACTGTCCAAATTACAACACACAAAGTAAATAACAGCTTATCTTAAGACGATTTTGTCAATCGTTTAGTCTTATCTCAACAGAAGGGACTGTAAAATAATAAATAGAAATTTAAACATTACTTAAAAGTTCAACAGATGTTAATGACTGTTTTAATTCATGTTACATGTAAGTTTTGACAAATATATAATAAACTTGCATATATCTTTAATAATATTACAATCTGACATATAAACAAAGAAAGTATTAAACCTTTAATGCCATACCATCTCATTCTAAAACAATAACACACCTTAAAATTTAGCCAGTACGTATTAAAATTAATTTACCTTCCAAAACAAAAAATTTGCAGTCAATGTTAAAGGGACTTGTTCACACTTTATCAAAATGAGAATGTTTCAACTTTTTGTCACAGATTTAAGAAATAAATGAACAATATACCGGTACATCAGTGTGCGAAATAATACTAATCCACAGACTTATAATGAAAATACACTTTCGTTTACGAAAAATCATTGTTAGAAATTGATAAAATTATAAAGCGTCAAAGGCGCGAAACCATTTTAAAATTTTGATTTCTTGTGTCATCGTTATATGTTTTAACAACACGCGGATGTTTTTACAAAGTATAAAATAAATGGCAACCCATGTGAAGACGGTTGGTCANCCATTTTTTTTAAACTTGGTTGGAAAAAACCCCCACAAATATTTCATTTTTATTATTTTATTTTTGAAAGACTGTCCATCCAACCATCCCACCCAAAAATCCTGACCACACCCCCACAATTGTGCTAAAATTTCCATAACTTCTTTATATATGATCAGATTTGATTCATACTTTGACAAATAGATGAGCGGTCTGCACCCACTAGGAGATGCTCTTGTGAAGTTTGGTGTGATCTTGTGCTGTGGGGGAAGCCGGAGTACACCCAAAAAAAACTGTCCGTTATGATGACCACCAACCAAACTGATACCATTCATTAAATGGGACTTGTTCACGTTTGAATAAATTGACAAAATTTTAAAAAATTGTTTCAGATTTGCACATTTTTGATGTAGTTATGTTTTTTGCAAGGAAACAGTAATACTGAACATTTCCCCTGCTCTAAAATAACTATAATATGCTGCTTATGACGATTTAACAACCTGGAAATTATAAAGGGTAACAAACGCGAAACGATTGAATTATTTGGTAAGTTCTGTTGTTATCGTTATATTTTGTGACATTAAGAGGATTGTTGACTTTTTGTAAGGGTCAGTGGTTCGAGCCAAAGACCTATAATACATAATGTATATTATAGATCTTTGTTCGAGCTCAGGTGTTGCTTACTTTTTTTCTTTACTTTTATGTTTGTTTTATACCGAACCTCTTTAGTTCCAATGTTTACATTTATCAATTTAAAGCATTTAATGACAAACTTCAAAATATGCAAAAATCTGTAAATATGTCCCTTTAAGACCAGTTTAATACCAGTTTTAGACATTTCCCAATGGACATTTCCCACAGTGTTTTTGTGAAGATTGCTCAAACTGGTTTAAATCCTAACATCACTAACATCACATCCAGTGTGTCTCTATATTTGGATTGTATGCTACCTTTTATGTTGTTATTTTTATCTTTTGTATCTATTTTTAGCTCACCTGTGCATGAAGTGCTCATTGTGAGTAGTCTTATTTATAAGTGCCAAGAATTTAGAGATACTTTTTATACGGGCTAAATTCTTTGGAACGTCTTATCGGCGAACGATTCAATTTGTGGTGGATATCAGAAAGTTTAAATTTTCATCAATATGCTTAAAATTGCAAAATAACATTACCAACTCATACAGTTTTAGTTCAGAAATCCATTTTTACCTCAAATATCTTGGAATTGAAGTTAAAAGGCATAATTTGTTTCAGTTAAACTTCTGCTTAAATCGCAATACAATCACTGACCTCTCGCCATGTTATGAAATATTTAAATATCAACCAATCAGAAGAAGGCATTACGGTGTAATAGGCTGCGTTATCGATTAAAATCTACCTGCGGTATACAGCGGACACAGCGAGTCGAATGGAAAATGTGAGTAGTGTGTTGATTTAAATTGGTCAGGCGTGCAAAATTGAAAGAGTCATTACATAATTCTTACGGAACATTATCGAGAAATGAATTATCTACACAGGTATGTAAATATTATTGCAATCCGTTGATATTAACTGTCTGATATCGGGGCTTGAATGTTGCGCACCAAATTCCTTGCGCATCAATATAGACAAAGAAGGAAAACTTTCCACCACATTTTGAATCGTTCGCCCGTTGTACGCTCCAAATATTACCCATATAAAAAGTAGCTTAATATTTGAGAGCGTCAACAAGTTGGACTACATTGTGAGCTACTGTGGTCACCCTATGTGAGAGGACTGTGGTTTGTGCATGGTGCCTCTTCAGTGGTGTGTCTTCAATTTTGATCTCGATATCGCAGTAGAGGCTACATTTTTTATCGAATCCTGATGAAACTTGCTCAGAATATTTATCTTATGAACATGAAGGCTGGGTTCAAATCCTGGGTCACATTTGTCCAAAAACTAGATCACAAGATCAAATATTTTTAAAACATGGTGATGCATAATGGTGGTGCAACATTTTCCACTCAATGGATGGACACCATTGGATATTTTCGTGATGGTGCTTTGCCTGTTTAGTCCCCCTCCCCCCCCCTCTGGGCTGGTATAGTGCCGGACCCCATTCCGTGATGAAGTCCAACCCAAGGTACGGAAGGTCACCCTGTCCCACTGATCTGGGCTAGGAGACCACGATGTAAGGGAGGCTCTTTGGCAGTCTGGAGGACCTGGACTGGAGGGCTTCCTTTGCACAGAGAGCTTGCGTGTCCATCTGAAGATCGACAACGGGTTTATAAGGCATCGGCATTTACAGATATGGCTATATGTTTCGCTGACGCTCATTTACTATTCGTGCAATTATACGAGCTGTGAGCCAACGGCTGGAAGGGGGAGGGAAACTATAGTCCGATAGATCTTTTCAAATAAGATCGACGAAATGCCTTGATTTCTTATGCTCCATCATTATTAAAGTAGACAACGGAAGTCATGCATGAGTTAAAAATGTAATAGGAGCAGAGTATTTAATATAGCAGATTAATTGGTGTACTATTACATCGCTCTTTGCAGGTCACTTTAGGGGTCATTATGACGATACATTAAGGCGTAAAATAAAAACGTGTTTGTTTCCATTAACCTGACTGACATTTTTGGTTACGACTCTAAGCTTTTGTTAAAAATTCCAGGCTACGTTTTAAATAAATCGTGTTAAATTCATTTGATCATATTCGCATAAAAAACGTCAAATTCAAAAACAAAAACTAATTCAATTTTGATTGACACGCGTTATCCTTTAGTTTAAGTTTAACCCTATTTATTTTAGCTCGATTGCATCAATTATTATCGCTTATAAGTGCTCTAGAGTCCGTTTCCTGGGACTAGAACCAGTACTTGGTGTCTTTGGGGGTAGATCTAAAGAACTCTCCCACAGTGGGGATCGAACCCGTTACCTCTGGATTAACAGTATCTTATTTAAGTGCAACGTTAACCGCTGAATCCGGTAAAATTTCTATTCCAGATTTATCACACCAAGATATACAAACATTAACAGCTGACTGTAAGTACGAACATTGCAATTTTCTCCACCGGAAGAAATCTATCAAATCAGGGAACAGCTCCTCTGCTCTGGGTTCCTGGAAATATTTTCGCTGACATCGGCTAATTCTCGCCATCTTAGCGTTTGTAATATACCTGTTCGATTGCTTTTTTTGTACACACAAACATATTAATACAAATATTTTGAAATAGCATGCTACATTAAAAAACAATATATGAGAAAACATCCTTATTGCAATGTTATCTAACAACTAAAATAACACTTGTAAACTGGTCAGAACCACACGATAAAAAAGTATGTCTACTTTTACATAAATGTTTACTGTACTGTTAAACACGAAAACCTTATATATATTATCTCGTATTAATGGCATTCTCACCAATTAACTTCAAAGGCGAGAGGAAAAACAGAGTTATACAACCTATCCTTCCACAAACAAATCTATGCACAACTTCAAAGTTATTAACCTGTTACTATTTATAGTGGAATAACAACCAACACGCCTTAGCGTAACAAATGCTATCAGTCGGTTGTAGGATCTTCTTAATATACATTCAATTTTCTTAGAAAAGATGTTTATCGAAAAGTGCACCTTCATGTAATTGGCATGAGCGATTAATGTCGATCTACAGCTGAAATGTTTGAAAAAAAGGTTACAACGATTTGTGAAACATGCAGTTTCCTGGATTGCTCGTATAACTGTTGAATCCGTTGACACATTCATGCGAAACCATGTATATTAACCTCATATTGTTCACGTTCTAAAGACTGCTCGTGATTACGCTGCAAAATCGTTATATATGTTCTAAATTTTAGCTCATTCTTGTAGTATTGTAACATTAAAATATATCATTTCAATATTAATTTTATCACTCAAATGAAATGACTGAAGTTTTTTATTGACTACAAGCATAACATCTTAGTTTTAATGACCGGGTGACTTAAATTATACCCTTTCTTCAATATTTACATAAAAAGTATTTGAACGCATACACGCCTTGTGTTTTGAATACCTGGGCAAGGCAGGTTTTAACAGTATTCCCCATCAGAGATATTTTTCACCGACATACTTCGACATGCATTATATGCGATTCACCAATCCACGTTGTTTTGTGTTGTTGTTTTTTTTTCTTCAGAAGTACTATAGTTTACCTAGTTTTTGCGTTTGAACAGTAAAACATATTCACAACAGTCACGTTGACATGCAATTTTTATGCGATTCACATGGCAACGTAGTTTTTAACAGAAATATTTCAATTACAACATTTTTGTTCACGGTTATTTAATTCGTGTACATCGTAATACGTATTGTGATTTGTTAATTTTATTAATACATCGTTCTAACTTTATTGACGTATCCGTTTCAAAAAGATAAACTGAAAATGATATACATTATGCATATATAAATGAATATTATAACGTATAAAATAACATGTACATCTAAAGTTATTATACTACGTAGGGTTGCTTTACTTTTTTATTATGCCAGTACTGCTCATTTACATCGGAGATGCTGACCCAATACATAAAAGTGTTAATATACCCCTGACCGATTACACGTATGAACTCCGCCTATTTCCAAAATTATTTTCTCCCTGACCGATAACAGAGTCATAGCCGCGCCTACATTTGAGATTATCATGCTTTTTTCTGCAATGTTAAATCCTAAGTTAAAGCTTGTTAATAATTGCACTGGATGTGATAATTTAGAATCCGTATGATTACATATTTCGTTTTTTTGTTGAATGTTTACATTTCACACTCTGAAGTCAACCGTTCATGAAGACTGAAGTTTGCTATTCGGGTGTGTAAAAAGATATAATGATTTAAGCTTACGTCGAATAACATCTTTTCTCTACGATTGTTGCTCATTTTTATGCCCCCGGTAGGGTGGCATATAGTGATTGCACTGTCCGTCTGTCTGTCCGTCCGTCTATCCGTCCGTCTGTATGTCTGTCCTTCTGAAATTCCGTCACACTTGCGTTAAGGTTTCGAAAATTGGTCATAGCTTTTGCAATATTGAGCATAGCAACTTGATATTTGGCATGCATGTGTATCTAATGGAGCTGCACATTTTGAATGGTGAAAGATCAAGGTCAAGGTCATCCTTCAAGGTCAAAGGTAAGAAAAAGCGCCACAGTAGGGGGCATTGTGTTTCTGACAAACACATCTCTTGTTTAAATATGTGTTTAAATGTTATTATTCATGATGTTATCGAGAACTATTTCGTGTAATGTTCAAAACACATCGATCATTTTAACGTCATCAAACTGTCTCATTTGCATATTATGCTGTACTGTAAATCGCAAAATATTTGCGGCCTGTTTTATTTGAAACGTTTTAAAGGGTCTTGTTTTTAACATGTTTAAATGGCATTATAAATACAATATACGTTTGGTAACTTTTGATATCAGACTCGTCCGATATGGCGTGCGAAAAGGATCGTCAACCATCGCCTTTTTACGCCATATCAGACTCGTCTGATACTACATGTTATCAAAAGTCCATATATTCTCTATTAATCATACCTCTGCGTTGATATCGACCTGATACAAAGATGTCTGATATTATTCTTCATATCAGGTATGTAGGCGCTTATATCAGTCAATGTTTGGAGGAACGATATATTACTCTAAATAAACAATAATGTTTTCATTTTCGTTAGAAAGTAAATCAGATTCAACCAGACAAACAATTGGATACCAATATGTAGAACATTTTATACGCAAAAAGCAACACAAACAGGTAAACACGTATTTTACAATTAAGCTCAAGTGCTCATAGCGTCATAATTAACATGTCAAGCGTCATAAAACGTATTTATTCTCGCCAAAAAGTCGTCAAAGAGTCTTAGTAATTATGTTTCATTATTTCTTAATAAATGGGGGCGTAGAGGTTACAGAAAAACCTGTTACCGCACTTCGTTTGGTAATATATCAAACTTGGCACGAATGATTTTATTCTAAGCCTCACCTGATATACTGGTATTACAAAACGATAGCGTAGTAACCTGTTATTCGCTGCATATCGTTTGGTTGAATGTTTTTATACGGCAAGGCAGTTTTATATACCCAATTGCAATTGTTTTGCCTAATTACTTCACGTACGGAAAATGCTTACAAAAAAAAAAAAAAAAAAAATATTCGTACGAAGCTAAGGCTTTACAAGTTTATTTGTTTCCGCTATACCAGCCGATTCTATTTTCTAGTTAGATCAACCTATGTGAGCTTCATCAAAATGGGCTACGTCAGAGAAAATTGAATTGCATTGAATTACATTTTGATCATTAAGGCAGCAGATGTTCAATTTTCAAGCGATCCACGTTTCAGTTTGCTATTAACAGCATTGTACAATCGTGATACATCGACTATCTCCGGAATCCTCCGCAAGATGGGCCTCGTGTGTAATATAATGGTCGCCATCTTGAATTATGTCCAATCTTCATAAAACTTGGTCAGAAGATTTGCCCCAATGATATCTTGGCCGAGTTCGAAACTGGGTAACGTTAGTTCAAAAACTAGGTAACTAGGACAAATTTAAGAAAAAGCTTGTTTACCCTCTTAAAGTCACATTTATAACAAAATCGTAATAAAACTTGATCAGAACATTTGTTTTTATGATATCTCAGTTGAGTTCAAGAATGATTCCGGTTCATTGAAAAACATGGCCGCCAGGAAGCGCGGCAGATTTTGTTATATGGTTATGGTAAAACCTTGTTTACACTCTTGAAGTCCAATCTTCATGAAACTTCGTCAGAACATTTGTTCTTTTGATATATCAGTTCAATTCGAAAATGGTTACGGTTCTTTAAAAAACATGGCCACTAGGGGCAGGGCAAATGTCCTTATATGGCTATTGTAAAACCTTGTCTTGTTCACACTTTAGAAATTACAGTTTTTATCCAATCTTCATGAAACTTGGTCAGACTATTTGTTCTAATGATATTTGGGCAGAGTTCGAAAATGGTTCCGATCTGTTGAAAAAACATTGCCTCCATGTGGGGTAGGATCAATTTCCTTTTACGACTGTACTTAACCTTTTTTTTAACACTATAATTCACATTGATTGTCCAATCTTCAAAAAAACTTGTTCAGAACATGGTTTCTTATGATTTCTTGGCTGAGTTAAAAAATGGTTCTGGTCTGTTGAAAAAATGGCCTCCAAGGGGTGGGTAGTTTTTCTTGATATGGCTTTAGTAAAACCTTGTTTACACTCAAGAAGTCACATGTATTTTCCAATCTTCATTAAACTTGATCAGAATATTTTTGTTCCTTCGATATCTGGGCTGAGTTCGAAAATGTTTATGGACTGTTGAAAAACAGTTTTCTTTATATGGCTATAGTGAAACCCTGTTAACATTCTAGACGTCTCGTTTTAAGTCCAATCTCCATGAAACTTGGTTAGAGTATTTGTCCTAATAATATATTTGCCGAGTTTGAAACTTGGTCTTTTGAGTTTATACAAATAAGTCACTAGGTCAAATTTAAGACAAAGCTTGTTAACATCTAGAAGTTTCAAGTCATTCTAGTTTATTTCATGTGTTTCTCATGACGGTGCCTGAGGGCCTTTTTTGTTTTAAAACTTGTCTTAAAATACTTATAAATATAATATTTTAGATAGGCATTTAGTTGTAATGCCCTGCATATTTTAAATAAATTATATTTGTTTGCATCCTAACTTAACACTTTTTCATTGTTGATGATAATTTTTATAATAATGTTTACATATGTGTCATCTCTTACATATTTTAGCTCACCGGGGCACGATGTGCGTAGGGTGAGGTATTGTGATGACCCTATTTCCGGCGTCCGTCTTCGTGAGTAGTCCGTCGCGGTTATCGCACACAAGAGGCCACATTTTTTGTATCCAATCTTAATGATAATTTTACAGAATGTTTTTCTTAAAAATATCTAGGCCGATTTCTAATTAAGATCACGTGCGTCCCAAAACAAGGTCACCTGGTCAAATCTTAGACAAAACCTGATATCACTAAAAGAGACCACACGTATGACTCACTCGTGTTGAAGCTTGGTCAGAATTTGAATATTGGCAATATGTACGCCAAGTTAGAGTCTGGGTCATGTGCGTCCAAAGCCAGGTCAAATCTAAGAAAACTAAGAAAATTTAAAGAAGAAAAAACATTATCACAAAATTACAGATCCCTCTAAGAAAATGAGTAGCGAGTAAAGTCGAGATATAAAGCGAATATTTATACGACGTAAACGCTCATCACATTTTTACTGATATGACTGAAAAGTGAGCGGCATTTTAAAATAAAACAAAAGTAATAAATGGTATTAAACGGCGATAAATACCTGTCTCGGCATGGAAGTCGCCATCTTGACTATCACGTGATTACCCCCTCTGACTATAGAGGCCATATTTATTACTCAATCTTGATCGAACGTGCTCAGAATGTTTTTCTTGACAATCACTATGCTGAGTTTGAATCTGGGTCACGTTCATCCAAAAACTAGGGCACCAGGTCAAATCTTTGAAAACCATTGAAACTTCTTAAGAAGCAACATGTGTTACTCAATCTTGACGAAGCTTGGAAAGAATATAAATCCTGACAATATCTAAGCCGAGTATGAATATGGTCACATGCGTCCTTAAACTAGATAAAATGATAAAAGTTTAGAAAACTTGTTTCTAATAAGGAGGCCACATGTATGAACTAATCTTAATGAAACTTGGTCAGAATCTTTAACAATACTTAGACCAAACCACATATGTCCAAAAACAATGTCACCAGGTAAACTTTCGACCATTCGTTTACATCGAAATCCGATGAGCGCTTAAGGGCCATTATGGCACTCTTGTTTATTTGTGTTCTGTTTAATCATTCAACAGTGTTATGTTTGCCCCCTCGTTAATACACGATGACAAATGTAAACAGTAATGGAATAATATTGTAAAGGTACTTAAGCTTAAAAAGAATTATAAAACAAGAAATTTAAAAAAAGAGACATTTGGAGCATGTGTATTGCATACCGTAAGTCTATAATCTTAAAATATACTTACCACGAGTGACTTTTCCTCAGACCATAATGCATGATTCCCTCTTATAGCATAACACGAAATACACAAATTGAAACTGTATTCTTGGCTCTTACCATCAAATTCAGATCAGAAACACGTGGACCTCACACTCCGCATTTCGGAGATAGTCGATGTATCGCGATTGGTGGACTTCAATGTACAATCATGCCCACTGTGTTTGTATTATTCACTTCATTCTGTAAACAAAATGGTAAAATGACACTATAAACAATATAATTGCTACAGGGGACAACGTTTAGACAACTATTTTCAATACATGGACAGAAATCGGCAATTTTGAACTCCGATTATTAAGTTTTGAAAAGAGTCCAGAAGAAATTGATATGCTTGGTCATACATCCAGAAACATAACAATGTATCTGAAAATACCATACAAATACAAGACCGATGTTGCACTTCATCACCTTCAATTAATGCCTCGATAGATAAAGCTATCAAATCTGTATAACATTTTCTTATCATGATAGATGCCAAATGTTCTGAAGTTTTCGTGCAAAACAATGCATACCATTTCTTTGATTAACATTCTCATTGTCCTTGTGGGTTGTCATCATTTGATGCAGGTGCAATTATGCAATTAAAATCAAATTCACTTGCCTTGAGGAGTTGGTAAATTATATGTATGCCCTATATTAAAGCATGCATAAGGATCTTTCTCCTTAATTCGACATTTTGCCTTTTTAAATAACTTCAAAATTCTGCAAAAAAATATTCTATTTTGGAACCACGGTATTTATCAGACTAACACAGTGCAACACGTGATTATGATAAGTTCTGTCTGTTCTGCCGTCTTGTCAAATATAATCGGTATTTCCTTTTTGTACCCCATTTACATGATATAGATCGACTGTCTGCACCTGATAGATTTTCATTTTAAAATGTGTAAACCTTGATGATATCAAGTATGCATTGTATGATAGTGTATTGATTGCCATGAATGCACATTTTACATATTGATTTACATTTACGCCGTAAACAATGCAGTTTAACAGATACCGAGACATAATATGAACAAAGTAAGAAACCATTTTGCAAAACATTCGATTGAATCAAATTAACAACATAAGATTGTATCTGTTTGGAAATCAGTGTCATATAAGAAATAAATTTTGATACAAAACACACGATAGTGCGATGGCAAGAAAAACAAACAACACGTTTCAACTTTGATAAAGGATTATGAAAGCTGTACACGGATAGCCCAATACTTAAAAGATCCGAAAAATATGGAAAATAAGTACCAACTTCTTAACAAATAGACTTTCATCACATTTCATCCGTCATGAATAAGAACAGAAACGATAACGGAAATCTGGAGGGAAAAAAAGTACAATAAAGCAAAGCAATTTGAAAAAAAACGTGATAAAAGCTAGGCAGGCACATAATTCCAGAGAACCAGAAAACAATAAAAAAAAGAGGACATTTAGGGAATCTGATGAGAACAAAGTAAAAGAAATGAAGCTTTAAAAAAGTCCAATCCAACAGCAAGACAGTGAGATAATTTCAAAGAAACAGAGAAATACATGTATATCAATCCAAAATATGGAGAATCGTATAACACCAAAATAAAAGAAAATAAGTGCCCTTTGAAATCCATGAGAAAAGCTTGACAGTGAGATCAAAGAAACAGAAAAATGCATAAAGCGAAAATATAGAGAATCTGATGAAAGCAAACTAAAAGAAAATGAACGTAATTAATCAATGAGCAAATATAGACAGACATATGATTTCAAAGAAACAGATAAATATAGCAACCGAATTTTTTTAGAATCTGATTAGAACAAAATAAAAGACATGAGACGCACTTCGAAATACATATACGAAGCTAGACCAGATGATGATGTAAAAATAATGGAAAAACAAGTAAAGAAGAGATCAAGATTGTATAAAAAGTATCGAGAATGGGGCGATAAACAAAACGGAAACAACGAGAATCGTGTGAATTCAAGCAGTAAGAAATTGAAATACAAAATCAATCACAGAGAAAATCTGGTATTATTCCTTTAAATGTAGAGAACGAACGTCATTCAAAGCATTAGCATAACGCCAACTAAAATAAAGAAGCCAATGAGAAAAAAGTCGATCGTGCCATGAAAGCTGACAAACGTAAAAAACCCTGTTTATTATGAAAGGGAACGTTTATCATAAAAACGAAGAAAATATGATTCTTATATTCAGTCATGCATAGAGCAATTCCATACACATGTAGCAAGATGACCAATATATGTGTGGAGTTGCAATCAAACTTAGTCAAGATTTTTTTTATCAGCAGATAAACAACAAAAATACTTGACTTGTTTGATATCAGTTGATAATCAGGAATGAATTTTTCATTCATACAGAAGTCATATTGTGAATTTAAATGTTCAAAAAGTATCTGTTATAAATAGTATGCAGTTGCCTAACAAACCAATTGATTTGCATTTGTATTCTTTTGAGTAACGTTTAGTTGCTTTGTTTTGTCCATTTATTGAAATCAAATGAGCGATCAAACAAGTGGTATTCAATTGTCAAAAAAGGAAAATAAAGAGAAATATGGTAAATTTAAATGTTGCCATACACCCTATAGTTGAAACTTTACCCAGACCATTTGATGAAAATTTGGCAGTTGTAGTAAAACTGGAAAAAAAAACTCATTTTATATAAATAGTGTGTTTACATTAAAAACTTTCATGTATTTTATGTTCTTGTGGCACTCATTAGCTTATGAAACATAGTGACATGTACAAAAATGCAGCTGTATTTATAGACGAGGAATGGGCAAGAAATGTAACAGTGAACTGTAATTAACAGACAGTACTAATTAAAACGAAAACCAGTGTGAGCGAACTTTCTCAACTAAGACATGTCTATCATCTTGTTCTAATGAAGATGCAAATAAAAGTGCAATTGGTTAAGATGCTGATGATATTACTCAGGAAAATGTTGGTAACATTAACAAACGTTTAGATAATGCAATGTCGAAATCCGAAAAAGATCTCTATTTTTTTGCCCCAGGTGAAGGTTAACGAACACTAAGTATATACCAGGATATAAAAAATCAGAATACCAAAAGCCAAAAGAAAATATAAAAAGAATTGCTCGGTTCATGATCGTGATATAGAAAAAAAGGAGTCAAGATAGACGAGCTGCTAACAGGATACGAAACATATTCTTGTTTCGTATTCAAGAAAACACACGAGGTACCTGAACGCCAACATGAATTTAGCTGTTAGCAGATGTCAAACAAGCACAATTTTAAAAGCTGCACCAGCAAAAGACTTTTGCATAGAAAGCATGGCCAAACATTACGAAGGCTATAATGTATTTAAGAAGATAAGAAATTGAAGAGTGATTTTTTACATCTGCGCCCTGTGTTCTAGACGCCAGACAATTACCGTTGACTCAACATTTTACAGTAAGTGCACATTTTTTTCAAGTAGCGAGTCTGTCTGCCATCGCATTTGTTCTTTTTGCACTTTCCGTACTGGGTATAATGTATGTTATCACAGTGTTCCGTCAGATATTGCACCACACTTTTTTATTTTTGGATAATCAATTTGCTTTGGACCAATGAAATACGTCGTTATTAAAACGTTGTAGGGCTAAACATACACATCCGAATGAAAACAAACACCTTGTTGGGGAATGGCGTTTTGATGATTTTCATATAATATACATATGTCAATTAAAATTCGGTTAAGAAAATCGCATTAGTTTTACATGTTTTTGGTATCAAAATAAACTTGAGGGATCGTAGAAATTAATAAAAGGTGCAACATTTTGTAATGTTTCTGAATTTTTCGAAATTTTGACCTGATTGTTTTCAACCATTTCCCGGCGTGGGAAAGTCCTAGAATAAAATGCAGGTTACATCATTATAAAATTAAATCTCAGCCTTAGCGATCTATTCAACGTTCATTAATATTCATAAGGGTAATGCTTCCAGCACACGAAAACGAAGAGAACCACGGTTACTCGCGTCCGTTATGAGCTCGTGCTTTAAGTGGGAGAAGCCTAGTACAGGCTTATTTTGAAGTTGTGAATGCAAAATAACCGGTAAGTGCATTTGAAAAAGAATCTAAAGATTTAAATACATTTATATTTGGCTACTGTTGGAAAGAAAATACGAGCTTTCTGAAGGAAAAAGCCACACTGGTATTGGAATTTCTCTGACTATTTCCCGATCATCAGATTATCTGCGATAAGCGGCAGTTGCTACTCTCAGTATTGATTATGCAAGAACACCGCTGAAAGGCACTGCTAAAGGGGAGAGGGGCAAAGCTGATCCTTGTCCTTTCTACTATTATTTTAAAATATCGCTTCATATATGTTCTATCTTAACACCTTGCAGCCAGTTGCAATAAGCAATAGTTGTTTCAATAAACAAAATACTTTTTTTATTGATTGATTGATTTATTTCAATACAAAAAAGTCAGTATACATGGCATTACAAGTATAACACACACATGCATTTAAGTAAGAAAGAAACATGCATGAATTAACAAATACATAAGTGAAACCATGACAACCATCATTATATATCAAGGATGACACAAAAAAAGCGTTTGAAAAACACTTATTTCCATCGTGGTCCTTGAGATATAGTGGTGTGTGACATAGGAAGGCATAATTAGATAGAAGTGTATGTTAAGAAAGGCAACTGTAAATAACACAAAACATCTATGTTACACCTAGTTAGAAATCATTCTGTTTTAAAATATTCAAACTAAGTACCTATAACTTTTATTAAATTATGCTAAGAAAACGACCTGGTTACTTTTGCGCATTTTTTTTTTAACTTCATCGATAGAAAGTATTTAATACTTGGGATTCACACTTTCCGTTTAGGATTCATAAACGTTGAGTCCAACGAGTCCTAGGGCTCACATATATTAAATTGTAAACTAAAGCACTGAATGCATCGGCATATTTAAAAACAAGAAAACTTATGTGTTTGCAATTATACGCACGTAAGGTTTGCCACCATGGTTTATGGCATCGTCATCTTCTGATATGTTAGACTAATCTATTGAAAACCTTAGCATCATTTAATGAAAAAAAAGTAAAATACACTGATGATTATATTGCAAATTGCACTTTAGAACAAAATATAGAACTCATTCAGTCAGATAATGTTACTCGCTCATGATATTTCTAATATAGAGTTTAATAATTTAATTCCTCATGAGTAACCATAATTCGCTGGAAAAATAACTGACTTCTTCTATAGAGTTGCGACACGCATTAATTTGTATAACAATATATCTCTGCAGGCGTGGAAAGCTAACATTTATAGTTTTTTTTTATCAATATGCGTGTGCTTTGTATGGTGTCAAATATTAGTAAGCCAGGAAGAGAAATGAGCAATTGTGTGCATGCTGATGCAGAGGAAGCTAGACATGGGAACATGGATATTAATTGACAAGTGAGAAATGGGAATACACTTACAAACAGTGTTAAAGTAAGTGCACAAGAAGCTGAACACATGATTCACACATGAATACATGTGACAAACAGCAGCAACTATGTTGTTTTCATGAATATACATATACACACCATATATATATATACATCAGTTAAACGCAATGACTTGCTGAAGCCTTTAAGTATATTGGATGAAATGCAGAATGTTTCACACACAAAAACTTCAGATGATTTTCTTAAAAGGTAATCCAAACATCCAAAAGCCTTAGAATATTGGTGCTTGGCTTAATATGTTTCCCAACCTGATGTTATGTTTTCAGAGAAACAAAGATGGACAGATGTGGAACACAACGATGATTAAGTTACTGACAATGAAAATGAGTATTTGATGATTTACAATCTCTGTTAATTTTACAAAATGCACTTAGCATAAACCGCTGCGAAGCAGATAAAGTAATGAGATATGTACGCTTCAACTTGAAATATGACCAATATAATATTTTTTTAGGGAAAATCCGCTTTTTTCCTCTCATTGGCGAAATGAAGAAACTGGTTTACTTGACAATTTTGCTATTTACAAAGAAGAAACTGATTATTTAACACATGTGATGAACCATTGATACGAACAATATGAAAACCCTGAAGAATATGACATAGCAAGGGATTTGGCATAGGTCGAAGACATTGCACATGGTGAACTTGCACCTGAAGCACAACAGATTAAAGCAAAATCTTTTTCCCATCTGTATTATGTGTATTCATAAAACGGCCAAATTATGAGAACACTCAAGTGGTCGTGCGGTTTGGTGACGGAATTTAGTATAATTTGCAAAAAGTGATCAGTATGATGATACGTAGTGTCTCGCACAAAAACTATTTCCAAGGTCAAGGCCACAACGAAGGTCAAATATCAAATTTAAGAAATGTGAACATGGCATTTTATCAGATGATTATATGTGTTCAGCATAGATGAATTTTCATATAAATTGCCAACGTGGATCAGTATGATTAGAATGAGTGTCGCCCGCAAGAACCATATCATGTCATATGTCAAGGTCAAAATTCAAGGTTAAAACTAAAATTAAGAAAAATCGTACTCTACATTTTGTCCTCAGCATAGCTTAAAAAACAATAATCTGCATGATAAGCCGAAGTTTCACACACGAAAATCACGTCTCTATGTACATTGTCAAGTTCACAAATCAAGGTCAAAAGTCAAAACATAGTTTTTAGCAAAGTCAGGATTTGAAATTTCAATAGTAACAAGCATTCTGAGTGGCCCACACTTAATCGTGTCTCTTGGCCGATGGTCAATGTCACAATTTAAGGTAAAAAAGAAATCAATTTCGACTTTGTTCCAGAACAAGTTTTGACGGGCCTATTTTTGTCAAAATGGCACTCTTGATGTAAATTGTCTTATTTTAATGCGTTTAACTGGTGAGACAATACAAAGAAAAAAATGTTTAAAGACTCACTATTGTTATTGAAGACGAATTTTACAAATGTTTGATTGGTCTAAATGACCAAGGTCCAAGAAATGTTATGGAAACATACATTTTGAAATCCACACACAATAATCCATAGAAGAAATATGTCATATTAAATCATAAGACTTGCATGGCGATCTATTTCCTGTAGTTCTGTGGTTGGGAATTGGAATGTCTAATTGTGAAAATCGCTTGTCTGATTAACTGAAATTTGATTTAATAGCCACACAAAAATCACGTTCAAGTGTGGTATGGTGGATCCCTCCAAAGTCTATTCCAAGGGAAAAGTACTGTTTTAACTGTAGAAATTGCAACGTTCATTTAAATCAATCGCAACGTTATATTGTTAATATAATAATTATGTTTTATCAAGTACTCACAGGGTGGTTGTCTTTTAAAAAATATAATACTAGGTTAGGAACATAAACACCGAACAGTGAACACTAAATTCTAGGGCAATGTGAACGCAAGAAAGTAAACTAGGGCCTACTAGTAATTGTTTTTAGACGTGTTATTGTCTGTAACTATTAATATATACCTTAAATAACAACATTGCGACGGCCGACTTCAATAATTGCCATTACTCCGTAGTTGAATTAAATATCGTTTACTATCTGGAAAACTATCAACACCCCCATACAACATAGCAATGATATCATGGAGATCAAACGTTCAATCATAACATTATGGAAATAACATGCAATTATTGTTTGCGTTACTACACATTCATACGGTTATAATCAGTGTTGTGTAAAGCATTTTCAAGAGTAAAATACTACTATTATGAGAATGTTCTCAAATACATCTTCATATTTAGTACATTATTTACGCAGTACAAAGGTTAATGATAACGTTCGGCTTTTTCATATTTCATGTACCGGTATAATTTTCGCAATGTTTGAACAACTAGTGATTTATACAGCACCAAGCATACCTCTTGTTTACCATACCATACCATACCATACCATACCATACCATACCATACCATACCATACCATACCATACCATACCAAACGATTGTACAAGAAAACGAATTAAACCAGACTGTGTAACGATATATTAATAAGTTTTCGCTGTTTTTGTGTGGAATTTAGTACATTTTGTATATTGGAAGATAAACAGCACTGGACAAGACGTATGGAATATGACATGTTTTCAGTATTATCATTATGCAGTTGAACTTGTTGTTTTTATTTTCCAAAGTACACTCGTATAATTGAATAATCATGCAAGACATTAAACTTCATGTGACTGAACAATCATTAATAATTACGTTTGAGATAGCATTATGGTCGATTTAAAGGTATCATATTCCACATGGATCAGGATTTCTGAAGTACATGCAGATACATTACAAACGAAAGCAAAACGAACCAGGTATTGGGATGAATGTTACAAGAAAAGAAGATGCAGTCTGTAAGTTAATAATGTTGATGTAATGAAGAAAAAGGTATTTTTGGCTATCGTAAAAAATCTTAGTCAAAATATCTTAGACAACAACGTCGAAAAACGGAAACGCGCACACAAAGAAAACACGCAAATATCCATTGTGAACCTAATTGATTGTGAACTGGTGTGTATAACAAATGAATGTTTGTCCATAAAACTGTACCACTTAAGAAATAGTCAACATGACTAAAGGTGTTCCGTGTTTTTNTATTGTATTATACAGCACTTTAATTCAACAATCTTACAAGCATTAAATAATTTCGAAAGCTAAATAAAAGCAATAATCACGACAATTTCCATTTAACGTTTAATCAAAATGAGAATAAAAGCTTATAAAGTGAGGACAGTTTAAAAGAGCTGGACGCCTCTAAAAAATTAGTGGAGCGTAGCCTACCGTTGTATTTTTTTCACAACGCTAATTAATTTTTGGAAATGTCACTAAAAAAACCTGAAAAAAATACAGTCTAGAATGTTTATATCTCAACTTATCTGTATCTATTACGGTAGATTCAGTATGTGTCCAACGTGACATCTTTGTTACTCGAAACTGCATTGGTGCCTCTGTCATATATATTTACTCAAGACCATTATATTGCTTAAATTGATTAGTATGCGTTTGTGCTTCTGTAACAGATGTTGATTTAAGACCATTATCTTGCTTAAATTGATTAATTAGTGAAGATTAAATCTCTATGTTTTGTCATGAGTTATATGTCTATCTTTAAATGTAGACGTTATAGCAAAAATGTGTGTGCGAAGTAACACAATCATGTTTATTCGGATCAAACGGGCTTACTCGCTGAAGTCTCCCGGGTAACATAATATAACAGAAGGCCGCGAGATAAGAACAGAACAGAACAGAAATTTATGACGACTTGTACATAGTACACTGTCAGTCTTAACCATGTTACAATACACATATCAACAGGTCATGAGAGGAGGAAGTAGTCATACAGTAATAAACAGTGTACATACATAACATGACAATAGTTTGATAAAAAAAAATCGCTTTTTTACAAAATATTTATATGACAGGGTAGCTATCATGCTGTTCATATTTATGGAAATACACTTTAATGGAAAAATGATTATCTTGCGCATATCACATGGATTATTATTTTAATAATAATAGTAAGAAATAACACACATATTTTGCATAGGTTACATATGTCAGCAAATTTAACAATCAGACAAGTCTGTTTTACATACGATACAAATACAAAAATATTTTTATTTGTATAAAACAAAGGTTGGAAATGGATCATTTAACACATACCATATGGTTCAGTATGCTCATGATAATAATAGTAAGTAGCGAATTAGCTCTCTGATTGTTACGATTATATACATAAACATAAACAAACAATCGCATTAACAATCAATTTCGCGGAACATAACAATTCAGCTGGTCGTATTTGTAATATGTATAACATTCAATATGGCCTTCATGATTATAAGAGCTTCTGTCACAAACACAGATAACTTAATAACGTCTTCTTTAGTACATGTTCTCATAATGCTTAGGAATTTATATACTGATGGTCGCTTGAAAAAAGGAGATTGTATATATTGTTTCCTAATATCGTTATAGCAAGGGCATATTAACATAAAATGGTATTCATCTTATATGCCACGTGAGTTACAACAAATGACATATCTTTCTTTCCAGGCTATACGATTATTACTGAACCTACCCGTTTTAATTCTTAATGGATGACCTGACATTCTTAATCTTCAAAAGTAAAATCTAAGGCTTTAAAATAAAACATCAAAATAGCTTTCTTTTTCAAACGACAATTATAAAAATCTTTTGTACAATAATAAAACTGAACCGTAAAGTGTGTGTACCCAATATTGTTTAAAAACAATCTATGACTCTGCCATTTAAATTCAGTGAGAATTGCGTTTTTGTTAACATGCTGGTTATGTTCAAACACGTATGCGAACCCGTAATCATTCAGGGATTTTTGTTAACATTTATCTTCCCATTTATTCAGTCTTTAAGAGCCTCTTTATTAAAAAAAACTTAATATAATAGTATCACTGTCTTTTATTTAAAACCAATATTTAATTATTCTAGTGTATCTGTGGAAATAAAGTGGGTATTTGCCCAGTTCACCATAACCTACAGCAGAACACGCATTGCTTCTTATTCTAAGTAATCTTTAACAAAATTTTAGGTGAATTCTTTCTAGTTCCTTTGATATGGTAAAACCACAAACTTCGCACGAATAGTTAAGTATTGGTGTTACAAATGCACCGAAAAGTTGACAAAGTGTTGTTGTTTTGCGAAATATCAAAGTCGTCGCATTTGCAACATAGAACATTTAAAGATTTAAAGGCCTTTCCATTGAAATGTTCAATGTTTTAACCAAAGGTTCCCAGTTTAATTAAAAACAGTACCAAAATAGTTAAAATCATCGACTACTTCTGGTGGTTGGCTATTATAGGACCATTTTTCGTTTGCTGATAACGCCTCACGTTTTCAAAAACCCTTATTTGCGTGTTTTATGATTTTGCAGTTAAACCCCATGTACTATAATATGAAAATAAAAGATCTTAATGCTGCTGAGTTTCTTTAGAGGTTTTACCAATAATAGTCATATCATCAGCAAACAACAACAAAATCAAAGTTACATCATCAATAATTAAGCCTGCATCAATGTGACACTGCAAATACAGCTCTAGATCTAAAACAGATAATGAAAACAAGAGGTGACCTGCCCTTGTCGTCAACCAACAGCTTTATTGAAATATTCAGAATAAAAATAACATACCTTAACACAAGAATTGACTTTTTGGTACAGGTCTTTAACAAGTCTAAAATGTTTTCCATCGATACCAGTTTTAAACATGTTTAACCACAGTGCATTTCTATAAATATGATCAAAACATTTCATCATGACCACGTATATGACATAGAGCCTCATATGTTCATTGAGGTATTTTTTAACAAGACAATGTAAAATAAAAGTGGTTTCTTCTGTGGAAGTGGAATGCCCTTTACGAAATCCGATTTGCGCATTCGAAATACTGTTATTGTCCGTGCTAAACTTGTCAATGCGTTTATTTAGGACTGTATTAAATAGCTTTGACAAACAATTAACAATTGTAATACCACGACAATTATTAACCTCGCTTGTATCGCCTTTTCTATGGATAATATTATCAAGCCTTACATCCAGCTTTCTGGGCTGTGCCCTGAATGTAAAATTCCGTTAACAATATCACATAAATGACTGGCAAGAATATCAATATTCCAAGAAATACTCGTTTAATATTTGGTCATCGGAGCTTTATTACGCTTGAGCGATTTAATTGAATTGCGAATTTCGATTACAGTAATAGACTGGTCAAATCAGAAGATCTCGCCAACTTGGCCATAATTATTCAAATAGGTTCCATTGCACGAAATATCAACTTGAGCTATTTAAAACTGAACGTGTGGCACAAAACATACAACACATTATTTTCTTCGTGCACGCATAATTAATGCTTACACTTGAACTGGGCTCTGAAATAAAAATGACTTAAAATCATTGGTCAGTTAAACATTCACCATTGATGATCATTATCATCATTTTCTCTTTTTTTGCGAACAATTATTAAGTGAAGCTAACTTCATTTGACGCATAATTATAAAAAAGCATTAAGTCAAAGCAAATATATTGTGTCTGTAAATTTTATGCCATATCTCATATTCACTATTTTCTGAGAATTAAGTTATAACCACTTTCAAAACTTCATATATTCTTTCCTTTTTCATACTGAATATCAAACTTATTTACCTTTTCACCACCGTAAACATTAACCATATTTGGCAAGGCAAACATCCGTTTTTTACTGTAGTTTCCGCATTTTAGTTTTGTTTACACTCAATTTGTTTGTGAATAACTCTGTTTCAACTTCGAGGTTTGGGTGTCCTAAAACCAGTTTAAACCTACAATTCTATAGCTTTGCATTTACCGTTCCGAGACGATGCGTAATTATTCATTGGCGTTAGGTTGTCGTGTGATTTTCCACTTTTTCATGTCTAAGAGTTAGGCATTTGGTCGCTTGCCTTAAATAAATTACATTCTAGTGATGATTATATTTACGTCATTCTTATGCAACTGAAGTTACATTTTGTTTATATTTTACTGACTCGAGCTTTACAGTTATGCGCAGTACCGGATTAGCGACGTGGAAGCCCATAGACAAATACACTTTTTGGGCCCCGCCCCAGGCCCCTAGTCGGCCTAGTGTCTACAAGAATGCCAGTGCCCAGTCGATTTCACTTGTTTAAATAAGCCTACCAGTGACAAGCAACATAGCATTGATTTAAAATAATTGGCTTTGTAAAATTATAAGTTTCGACTAAAAAAGTAAGTAAACAAATATTTCGTCACGGTCTCATTGGGGCCCCTTAAAGTTGCGGGGCCCATATGTAGTTGCCTACCTTGCCTTATTGGTAATCCGGGACTGGTTATGCGTACCAATTAACGTGATAACAATAGTATTTTGCTCTTACAAAACTTTTTCGAGTAAATATTTTCACCGCGTTTATTGAAACGCATTACTGTAACGCTCGATTCATAGGAGTATAAACAAAATGAAAACAACTTGTCATTGCTGGATATTACGGAATCGGTTATAAGTTAGCGGAGGTGTTGAAAGAAATAACGATGTTATATTATATGCGCGCCGTATATATTAACTAGTGGCAAACACAGATTTAGTTCTAAACAAAATTATTAAATAGTTCTAAACATCGTGCTAAACACGGAGGTTATGTTATGTGATAGAATTGCATATTGGCATTTTCATGGTTTTCAGCATGTTTGTTCTCGATATAATTTGACAAACAGAACTATTATTCATCAATAAATAAACAAAGTAATACCCCTATAACATAACCTGAAATAATAACAGACTGTGTTAATGGATAACCATTTAGCAGTACATTAATTGACGTGTGTATACAGCGTATGTAATTCTTTTCTTTGAAGTTTATACCCGCAGTCTTCAGTAAGAGGTTCAGGGAAACCAAATATTTATCTGTTCTATTTTTTCTACCGGTTCATTCGTGAATGTTTTGTTTGTTCGGATTGTTGAGCTGTGTTTGTTGCGGTAATTTAAGATCTTAGAGAACAAACGTACTTATGTAACTTGCATGTAACTTGAAGACAGCCTTTCTTGAATAGAAATTTATGAGAAAATGACTGCAGAACTAATTTCATGACCAATATCAACACAAGTTACTAGTATTTGACCGATCTGAAATTTGAACTTATGATTAACGAATAGACAGTCAAGCGTTCTACCAACTTTGCTGAATGTACATTTAGGGACAACTTTATTTCGTGTATGTTCGCCTGCATGTACAGTAATTCGATATTAGAATAAACACTTTCCACATGTGTTTTGTATCATTGTATGACCATCCCCGATTGTTTATTGGTTTCGTTTCGAGCGGAAGCAAGGAATAATCCATTGAAGAACCTGAACATAAGTTATGGTGGCAACTTGAATACGTATACATCTAT
This sequence comes from Dreissena rostriformis, assembly GCA_007657795.1. Classification (NCBI taxonomy): domain Eukaryota; kingdom Metazoa; phylum Mollusca; class Bivalvia; order Myida; family Dreissenidae; genus Dreissena; species Dreissena rostriformis. The sequence goes on along the minus strand of VMBQ01004338.1, from coordinate 14,488 downwards.
ATACTTTTTTACCCATGGGTTTGTTTTTTCCCCAACATTTCATTAACATCAATACTGAGTAGAATAAAAATTATTTAAACGATATTAAATGACGTAGATGTTTAAATGATGGCATTTTCTTACAAGCCAATCATGCCAAATTGCATCGATTAAAAAAACTTAAGTTGGATAATACAAATACTGCATAGAGATAAATGTAAATAATATTTATGTATTATTTACCATTGACTATTCTAGATTGTCTATACAGGGTGCACACATAAAGATTAGCAGAACAAGTTCTATTTCAAATACAGGCGCGTGCATACTAATAACCATTGACTGCCCCAAATGGATTGGTTTGAGCCCCTGAAGGTTTAGTTTCCGGATGCTGGCTTGCTGCAGCCAATCAAATTGAGCATGCAACTTACAAATCGAGAAGTATTTATCGAAGGCACGTCAGTTTGAGCTTTTGTATGAACTTGAATGGTAGTAACGATATAGAATTAACCAGGCAAATAATATGCGCCTATACAAATCAGCATTTCGCATAGCTTATAATTATAAGACTGAATTCGGAACGAATGCAAACTTTAAACACAAGACAACGATACTGCACAATACGGGTAATAATAAGGCCGAATTCTTAACGTAATACAAACTATAAATAAACGGTAACGATACTGTTTAAGACAGGTGTGTACGCCACGAACGTTGTTATAATTGACTGAAATTGAGGTGTCGTTGTTACTTTAATATGTGCGTTTAAAACAATAACTTGAAATGTGTCACTGATGTCCCCAAAACACATGCTTGGACACAAGCAGCTCCAAAAGATATTCTACAGCGGACTAAAAGTCAAAGGGCCATTATTCAGCCAAAACTGCTCGCAATCAAACTGGCATTCTTCACGATGATCCACGCGTTAAGGTCATTCAAATGAGGAAGTTTGAGCGAGATACCACTTGTTGTTAAAGAGGAATTGAAAACACGACATTTTGGGACTATATTTTCTATAGTGGAAAAAAACAGACAAATAGTCATAATTCTGCAAACACTTAACAATCAGGTTAATATCAAGGTCATTTAACGGTAAACGTTTGGGAGAGATCCATCCAGTAATTAAGAGGAGTTCAAAAAACCATTTTCAGACGATTAACTTTTCTATAGTGGAAAAACAGACAAACGGCCATAATACTGCCTTTTATCATCGCAGATAAAACTCATTTATTCAAAATCCTCTCCACATAAAGGTCATTCAACTTTGAAAGTTTGAGCCAGATCCACCCAGTAATTACAGAGAAGTTGAGAACGCACTAAACAGAGGACTATATATTATATAGTGGAACAACAGACAAAGTATCATAATTCTGTAAAAACTCGTCGTAGCTCAAATTCCTTTCTTTTCGATCAAAAGGTTATTTAACTGTTTACGTCTTTACGATCATCTTTATTTAACTGTAAACGTTTTTGCTGGTCCATCCAGTAATTTAATAGGAGTTGAAAACACAAGCTTTAGGCGACTATATATTCTATAGTGGAAAAACAGACAAAGGACAAATTTTGTCGCAGCCCATATTCCTTTCTTTACGATCATATATTGGCGTGCTGACCAGTGCCGGTATGGACATGGTAAGAGTAGGAATTAATCGTATTGGTTCCCTTATTGTATAGTTAAGTTTTTATTAAAGTTTTGGAACATAAAAATCTAGTTGGCAAACTCGAAAAGACAAATTCGTAGGTGGCCCTAATACACTTGCTTTCATAAAACTTACAAACTATACCAAACGTATGCCAGAAATAAGCAGTAAATAGCACTGGGTCTTAAATCGGATATAACCATGTGGTTAAAAACCATATCACCTTGATATGTAAGAGCCTCGCTCTGGGAAAACGGGGCTTAATGCATGTGCGTAACGTGTCGCCTCAGATACGCATGGGCGGACTGCAAAGGTTTATCTGGAACGACACTTCACACATGCACTAAGCCCCGGTTTTTCCAGAGCGAGACTCCAATTTACTAATCAAATACTTCTAAATTACTTAATTAATGACGTAAGATCGTGGCTCAAATCGGATAAGTACATTCTGTTACAAACTCTATGACCGGTTGTGGTTACATGTCGGTATTGTTATAGTTTGTTTGTTTGTTTGCGAGTTTTAATAGGACTGACAACACATCGTAATAGCGACTAGAAGCTTTTTTCAGCCGAGTCATGCGTAAATGGGTCTTTTGCCATATGCAATCGCGCAGTTTGGTCAAAAGCTACGCTGTACGCTCTAAAGTCACACAAGGTTGCGTGTGCATGCTGGTCTGCCGCTACGCTGGCATCTATGGCATAAGACCCATTTTCGCATGATGCGGGTCGATGATCCTTGCTCGTTATGCTTGGTCTTGATTCAGCGTTATGATCATTCTACAGTCTTATTGCGAAGTATGCGTTCAGCGTTATTTATATAAGTGCTGTGTGCACTACAGAACAAGTATACGATAAAATCTCCATATGAATATATCGCTGTTCATAGAATGCACGAATATTGATGATAGCTTTCGGCTACCGATACATGTAAAGGTCTCTAAGTCTAAAGCGGTACCTAAATCTTGCCGGACAATCATACAACTATACCTATCGTCGATAAAGTCGTCAAGCTCTCGTCTAACCAATCGTGACATGGGCGAATAAAACCGTGAAAGTAGTTTGGTAATTTCTAGCTATTACTATTGAAAATCACTCACTTGTCAAGAATTATTATCAAAGGTCAATTACTCATATAACTATAAATTAACTGAGACGTTCTGATACCATGCTCATCGGATGTACGGGGGCAATGTATATCATAGAAAAACATGTATAACAAAGGAGAAAAGGATATCTGCTATTTGCTATTAATAAATGTATATATTTACTGACACATGCACTACAATAACATCAACAAAATTTCATAACGAATTTTTTAGTGTTGAACATAAAAAACACACATGTTTTTTGTAAATAATAAGCTATACATATATTATATCGCTGGAAATAAAGCACATCGCTTTCAATCGACTGCGTAATAAATAATTTAAATAAAAATCATATCTACAGAATTGTATAATATCATTAATTTATAGATTATCGGAAAAACGGTTCGCTTATCCGATTGACCAAGCCTTCAATATAACGAGGCGTATTAAAGATAGCGAACACTAAAACAATAGTGAATCAAATTAGCTGGAGCGTGGTTTTTGGAATGACCTTTATGCGACATAATCCATTGTCATCTGCTCAGGTAGTAATTTGTTAGACTGATTGGGAAAAACGTATCATTATGACATTGTCAATAATAATACTGTCTATATGTATTTTACTACAATCACTACATTAAATGATCACGACAGACGATAATTTGAGAACACAAATAAGTAGCGCCGCTTGAAGGGTGGGTCGTACACTCCTGAGATAAATACGTTCACGTCGCGTAAGTGACTCGCATCGTTTCCTCGTAGTTGAGACTCACGCGGGAGCACAAGGAGCGCAGTACCTTCTTCATGTCAGTCCGGAACCCAGTGCCGATAACGCAGTAGAGCAGGAAGTTGAAGGCACTGTTAGCGTAGAGCAGGATGCTCACCAAAACCTGCAGGAGGCCCTCGGCTGATGTGCTCGTCTGGGTGTGATACACTTCCTTTGACGTCACGGGCAACAGACACACTAGGAGCATGATGCTCAGAGCGATCGCGCGCATCGTAAAAGAGTTCGCCGCACGTGTCCGCTCGGAAACGTGTATGTTCTTGGAAAACGCTTTCCGGCTTTGGAACATTTTGTAAATAATCAACACGTTTCCTACGACAACGATTACAAAGGGTAACATGAATAAGAGGACAAAATCCAACCACATCCACACCGGGTGAAAGAGGTGAAATGTGCCATTATGGTTTAAGCTACACGTCAGGTTGTCTCCTTTTTCACTGGTTGGTCGGATATCCGTCAATATTAGAAATGGACTGTACACAGCTGCTAGAATTAAACACACGGAAATAATCGTGATGCGCACCTTTAACTTAGTACAAAAGTATCTTACTTTCATGGGGAACCAAATGCTCACAAATCTCTCCAAAGTGACCAGTACGATTATCCACGAGCTCGTGGTCGGCCCAAAGTAGGAGGCCCAGGCGAACAGCTTGCACAGCACGACGTGCGCAAGCCGCAGCTGGAAGTTGAAGACCTCGGCCGCCCACATCTCCAGAGCCGGGATAGCCAGCACGATCGTGTCCGTGACCGCAAGGCACGTGAGCAGCACCGCCGTCGACTTGTTCCTGCTGCTACCGCGGCTCCAGGTGAGCATGCTGAGACAGTTCCCGATGAGTCCCAGCAGGATGACAGGGGTGAGAACAGTGAGACTTAAATACCACCGGGCCTTCTTGTCGGTAGCCTCAGTCATTTCGAGTTTTCAAGTAATCCAACTTATACACAGAACAGACGGTTTAGATTTTTCGAATTCACATCGTCATGACCTGGATATCCGTGTCTTCCACATTATAAACACATGTTACTTTTGTCCTAATGTTGCATGTTCGTGCATTTAATTAAAATATAAACACGTTCATTTTGTGTTTAGATATGGAAACATTAATCAAGTTCATCTAGTGTTCAGATATAAACATGTAAAAAATTGATTTTCACTCATACGTTTCGAAGTTTACGCACATTATCGTTGAATTATTGTCTTCGATATACCGGTACACTCTATTCTATTGTAAATATGAAGTATTTTGGCAGGTATATAATAATTTATGAATGCCATAAATCAGCACCATTTCAAATCCAATGGAATGCAATCGTTGTTAGTCCTGTCCACCCTGGTGGTAAATGGACCGTACTACCATTACCGCTTATTTTGTTGTCTCTACCGTACACAAATAATATCCCAAGAAGCGACTTTCCTTACGTAGACGTTTTATCCGTGCCTTTAACGGAATGTTGACCTCGGTACACAATACTGCGATGGGTTCTATGACGTTAATTCCTTCAGAAGAGACGTTTTATTTCGTTGATAAATTTTCGAAAAAAGTTGAAAATATGATCAACTACAGTTCAATATAATTGCTATGTTTCATGCATTTATTTTTTTAACAATTATGTATTGATCGAATATTTCTCTGAAAAAAATCCAAATCCTCACTAGTAACAACCTTGCACCCAGCTATTGTTTCCGTGTTCCGCGCACGCATTCTTCGGTTTTGGCACAGGTGCGCGCTCCGCTATTTCCGTCCGGTACGATATCGGCCACATCAGTTGAGAAGGCCGTAGGTACAATTGATATACCGAGATACACGCTTGTACATGTACAAGCAGTCGTGTTGCGTGTCACCGCTCATAACCACTGGCGCATCAACCTTCCTCTGATACCAACCGATTCTCGTGATAAAACAGAAAGACATTTACTGCGTTGATTGCTGTTACGCAAAGAGTGCAGTATTGGAGTGTCTGCAACCCAGCGATGATATCTGTCGTTTCAATTATGTTCAATTTTCTGTCCGATTTGCCGTTTGTCCCACTACAGCGGTGTAATCATCTCGGGGTTATGAATGCTCTTCTTTATGGCGAAATAGTGGTACTGTGAGTTTATTGTAGAATGCGTGATTAAACACTTTCACAGTGAAGAGACGCTTTTTGTATTAGCCCTTGCACGAAACGCTGTCTGAAATAACAGAACTGTTTATATTGAGATGTGTTTACATTCAACGTTGTTATTCTCTTCATTATACCGATGCTATTAAGAAAATATGCGCAAATTGTGAGCAGTGATTTGGTTCTTGCGTGAACAAATACATTTTCAAAAACAGAAAATATAGTAACAAGTGCAACTAGAAAACATTTTGTAAGAACTTCTTTTGTTATTGGAAAAACGCAATTGTGTCTTATTCATTTAATATTAATTAAGACACTTTTGTTCTAGTTTTTGAAGCTAGCCCCCTTTATTAAATGCTATGTGGTAACACATATTATCCACATGTCGCTTTCTGAACTGAGCAGCTTGTTGACTGGTATTATTATTCAAGAACTGAAATAAAGGTAAAAGGTAACCGTTTATAAATGTTAACAGATACAAGACAATGAATGTTTTATTAATGTTAATAGAACAACTTTTGATTTTGTATGGTGTTGTTGTGGTATGTCGGATCGGCCATCGACATAATTATGCAACAGTGTTTATAGATGTATAAATGCGTAGGCCTATAGGTCATGCAAAACTAAACAACAAATACATATACATTTATACTAAAAATACACAATCTGATACGAAAAAAATAATACAAATGAATGAAACCCGGAAATGCCACATATTTCAAAGAAAATATGACATGCGTCTACATGTGTGGAAACATTAATCGCGTCAGTTTGCGCATGCTATACATTTTATAAGTGTAACAACATGGCTTATCATGTCCGAACTGTGTGCTGTCTGTATAGTATAACTACAATGCGGAATTTGCCTAGTACTGACAACTGCTGTATGTTATCTGTGTTTTCATCTGTTAATTCATTCTTTTGATGCATGGTATTTGGATCACACTTTATGTAATTGATGTGTTTATCCATTGTAAACCAGTTTCTTGTGTTTATCCATTGTAAACCAGTTTCTTGTGGTGTTTATCCATTCAAAACCAGTTTCTTGTGTTTATCCATTGTAAACCAGTATCTTGTGTTTATCCATTGTAAACCAGTATCTTGTGTTTATCCATTGTAAACCAGTATCTTGTGTTTATCCATTCTAAATCAGTTTCTTGTATTTTTGATTAATTCGCCGTATTGACATATTACATCGTCAAGGTATTTGCAGGCCCATGGCACATACGAGACATGTCAAGAGCATATGTGTCGTGTTCTGAGAAAACTGGGCATAATGCTTGTGCGTAAAGTGTCATCCCAGATTAGCATGTGCAGTCCGCACAGGCTAATCAGAGACGACACTTTCCGCCTTAACTGGATTTTATCAATTTTTATGGATCAATTTATTTCCAAAACTAGGGATGTCTAGTATATTTATTTTTATATTTAGAATATTTCTTACAGAAATTCCTTTAAGCAAACAGCGCAGACCCTGATGAAACGCCGCAAATATTGACAGGGATTTGCATAGAGAAGAATACTTTAAAGACATTCTCGGTTTTTTCGAAAGACTTGCTCCATATTTGTTAAACAAAGTATTAAACACTCCGTAGGACAAACTCTGGAAGGTTTCGTTTAATGCCGGAGATATAAATATATTATTATAAGACAAAAAGATGTAGTTGGAAAATAATTGCACTGAGTTATTTAATAAACATACGCGTATAAAAAGACACACTTATTGTAAATATTGGTACAATATAACAAAGTAAAATTAATAAAATATAAAAAACAAATAAAACATAACAAACACAAAAACAGTTTAACAAAATCAAATGTAAACGTCATCGGGGGCGCCTTCAAGTTCTCGAAGCAAGCAAGGCAATTTACCCACTGTCTTCATACGCCTTGGAAGATAGGGTGACACGGCGGACATGAATATCGATGTTACTATGTTGGCATATTTGTTCATCAATGAACATGTATCGGACGTTGCCTTCAATCTCTCGAACCAAGCATGGTTATGTATCCACTGTCTTCATCCTCCATGGAAGAGGAGTCATCGAGGATGGCAGGAATATCCTGTCCCGGTGATAGAACGGTCATGTCTATGTATGGCTCATATCTGGAACCAACAGACAATGTATTTAAGAAGACAATACATACACCAGACAATTCATGGATACACACAGTATTCGAAATATGTACATTTTTATATGTATCATTGTTCAGATATACATATGAACAGAAATAAATGATAACACATGTCAAACTAAATGTTTTAAAAATGTATATCATTATTCTTTTCGGATAAAACTTTAAACAAAAATAAATAATGTAAACACTTATGAAAAAGCGCATTAACTTAACTCTGTTAACTGTATTTTTTTAAGACGGATCATAATTGTGGAACTACCGGGGTACTTCAAATTAAGCATGTCCGCAATGCAGGCCCATTCCTTTGATCAGAGCCAATTAAAAGCAAAAATATCAAAACGGTCATGAAAATACCAAAACAAAATAAAACATTTGTTTTGAATCAATATACATGTTAAACCAATTAGATTTTAAATGAGCCTCACCACGTGAAAGAGGGTTTAATGCATGTGCGTAAAGTGTCGTCCCAGATTAGCCTGTGCAGTCCGCACAGGCTAATCAGGAAAGGCACTTTCCGTCTAAACTAAATTTTTGCTAAGAAGAGACTTTCTTTAAATAAAAAATATCATAACAGCAGAAAGTTTCGTCCCTGATATGATTAGCCTGTGCGGACTGCGCAGGCTAATCTGGAACGACACTTTATGCAGATGCATTAACCCCCTTTTCACAGAGCGCGACTCAAATATGTGTAATCAAATCAATTCAGCATAATAACTCCGGTATACCTATACTCGTGGAACATCTTGGAGAGCCTCTTTTCTGCTGGTGGTGGTTTCACTGTCACCTGCGCCACCTGTATGTAGGCTCCCTCGCCATGTAGACCGACTACAAACTTGTTGAGTTCATCCAGAGACGAGAACCTTAAAAGGAAATATAAATTTATTATGATCTTTATATTCATTGGCGATGTATATGGTCCTTAAAGAATCTGGAATGAGTGCTATGCCATTTATACAAGATGTGTATGCATCATGGGCCATTGTCATTGCGAACTGCCGGCGGTTGATATAATACCACGCCAACTAGTATATACATTGTACACAGCTTTCGCGAATCTCTCATATGCCAACACATTCACAATAAATGGCCTGGTTGTCCAGCAATTAAAAGAAAACAAACCCAATACTAACTATAAAACGATATATTATAGTGGGAAACTGTAGGATATGAATAGCTAACATAAAAGGGGCATGTTCGAAGATTTTGGTTTAGTTTGAAGTATGGCATTCGATGCGGAAACCTGACATTCAAGTATAAAACTTATATCTCTGCTGATAAGTACATAAAAGTGGTTTAGAAACAAATGCTTCCACTTTGATTAAAATACTTTCTTTAGAAAAAAAAGAACTATTTTAAATAAGCATCAAACAGCAAGCGCTTTTAAGTTCACGTTTTATATATTTTTTTTTCTAGCACAACTAATGTATAGAAAAATGCCTCAATGCAGACAAAACATCAATACTGTTTTACAATGCCCTATTCAACAAGCACGATGCTTAATTAAACAAATAAAACGAAACAGTGCATGTGTACCTGAAAATGGAGCCCTTTGGTTTGATCTTCCGACCATCATACTTTGTGACAAAGCCATGCGAGTCAAACAGCTCGTATGTTTGCTCGTTTTTGAAGATGGCGTGAGACAGAACGCCACACGTGACAAGAAATGCGCTGTCAGAAACGGCGTTGGTGAGGAATGTCTGTGAACGAAAATACATGAAGGAATAGGTAAATCAATACACATGTAATTAAATGGAATAATCTATAAAATAAATTGAATTATTCATATATGACTGAGTAAATAAATGAATATTTAAAACAAAAACGAATAAATTCATATATTGTTAAATGACTGATTGTTTTACTGACGGAACGAATCAATATACCTGCCGATCAATCGGTCACCCAATGGATAAGTGAGTGAGTTAGTCATTGAGTCGATGAATAAATGAAGGAATTAATGAAGGAAGAAAGGAAGCAAAGACAGAGCAAAGAAGCATGAATCAATAAAGCAAGGAAGCAAGTAATAAACACCTTTAACGACTGAACGCCGTCTCCAAAACAGTCCATCCTCGTTGTACAGACGTACTCCTTTTCTCCGAGCTTGACATCAACGTGCGAACGGCCAAATACGTTGAAAAGTCGAAGGAATTCGTTAAGGGGAAAGTCGTCCATTGCGATCCGATTGTCAGGCGAGGCGCTCAATTTGTACTCGTCTCTGCAAGAATATGCTTGTATTTTGAGACACAGTTATAAACGAGAAATTAAGTTATTCGTGCACTTATTTTCGCTCACATTCTTTACCGACGAACTAAAATCCGTTAATGTTTTATACATTTTATACAGCTGAAGCTACTGTCTTATTGTTTCGAAAAATAATGCAAATAAATATTGCTGATTCCTATATAATTATGTAATAAGTTCGGTTTTGAATGAGAGCGTTATAAACTATACCATCTACCATCTTATGTAGATTACAAACACGTTTTTAACGAAGAAGGAAAATAAAAGAGAAGACGACGATAGGTGAACAAATACCGTAAGAACGTATGTAGCCGATTTCCGGTCCTCATGATGTCATTCACCATTTTGGGGCAGGCAGGGCACCGGCCTTTAGATCGCTGCAGCTCCCAGTGCAAGATTGAGGTAAGAGCCTCGAGTGTACACTGGGATCCTGGGTACCCAGGTAGGTCGGACTGCCGCACATCGGCGAATATTTGCGTTAGGAAACCTGGAAGACAACAAGATAGTAAATGTTACCGATGGGTTTATTAGGACATTGGTGTACATTGGGCATAAATTAACCAGTCATTGTCAACCGTCTTTATTGTTTGTCAGGTCTTCTCGACTTAAACCTGCAGAATCATTTTTGTTCGCTAAGTAACATTGTTCACATATTGTTTTTCTTCAAAACACTCACAGCAAGCATATTATACTTCATCTTTAACGTAATTCAATGTTTAGGTTTTAGGTTGCATTGGAGGTTTGTAATTTTACACTCACGGAAAACATAATTTAGGCAAAACTAACTCATTGAACTGTATACACATGACGCCATATTTACCTTTATAATTTTCCATATTTATGTAATAAAATTGTATATATAAACAAATAGATGACTGACATGGACGTTAGTGTACGATGTTCCGTAAATGTCACTCTTTGCGTCGGAACTGCGACATTTTAATTAAAATCGCGATAACGCCTTGTGATGGAGTAAAATCGTACAATGAGATTGCGATATTACGATGCGTGATCTGAAAATTAATATCGCGATGTCCCATATGGTTCTCATGAACTCGTGTTCAATTGCGATAAGACGATTAGACATTGCCAAGTTTTACAATCATTTGATTGACACTGGCAAGTGCACGAAAACACTACCCGAGGGCACGGGATTATGATGCGAGATCGTAATAAGTAAATATGCACTTTAAATATATTTTGAAAATAAAAACACGAACCTGTGTAACATAAAATCAATATAAAAGACATACATGGTAACATTTACAATAAAAACATGGACTTCATATAAAATTACACACATCTTAAAAAAATAAACAAAAACATGAACATATTGGATTTTGAAAGAATTGACACCCCATACGATTGAATCTTAGACAATTTTAAATATATATTGTAATTCATTTATATGTATGCGTTCGGGTTGTTACTCTTCAGTTTTGTTCATGTTAGCCGATGTCTTACCTAATAGATTCCCCGGAAAATATCAATAATAGAATAACTTACCTAACTCATTCACCCCTTCCTTTCCAAAAGAGAGCTGTAAAATAAAAAGAAAACTCTTTAAAAAGCCAAGCGACGTAGACATTTATAGGGAGATTTTTTTATCGCAACAACAATTCTGACCTCATCAAACAGAGTAGCCCACGCGCCTGCCGTACAGAATAGAAACCCTTTTTTTATGTTAATATCAATAATTTGATTGATATAGAATAGAGGTTTTAGCAAAATACTAATTGAGCTTCAAATGCTTTTAAATAATCTTCTTGAAATTATTACTTTATATCGAATAAAGGGAAATTATTAAATGCACGTTTACCTTTTGTTTCAGCGCGGTGAATAACTTATCAAGACGAGACATTTTCTTACAAATATATACGCTTTAATTAAGAGCTGCAGAAGTTCGTTGTAGCAACTTCTTGTTGCTAAGTCAATAACGTCAATTGCGTTGCATAGTGACGTCACAGTCATAACGTCGGTTTAAAATAGCGTAGACGAAACATGACGTCGACATCATTTCAATTGGTCTATAAATTTGTCAATAATACTTTTAGAATATGCATATATTTATATAAGACCAAAAGAAGATTACAGATCGGGTCTAGCTTTTGTCAAATTATGCTAGTTTGAAATGTGACTTCAGGTGAAATGGTTTTTTTTACCTTCAAATAAATATAGTCCAATAATTATCCTATGACCCAATCTGTTATGTTGATTTCGTATGTCGTGCGTTAAAAATATTTGTTGGAATTTCTAGAATTACCTAGAATAGGAATCCATCTCGATTTATACTACATTCTGAGTCGCGCTCTGGGAAAACGGGTCTTAATGCATGTGCGTCATTAGCGTAAAGTGTTGTCCCTGAATAGCCTGTGCAGTTCGGACGTTTTCGTGTTTATTTTTCGTTTAAAGGAAATATCACATTAGCAAAAATCCAGTTTTAACGGAAAGTGTCTTCCCCAATTAATTGTGCGGACTGCACAGGCATATCCGGGAAAACACTTTACACACATACATTAAGCCCCGTTTACCAGAGCGAGGCTTAGAATGTTAATGTGTATGTCGTCTGTAATTGTCTGCTGTCATGCACGTATGTAACCTAACACACTTTGCATATGCAGAAGTGAAATCTTACTTGATAAAATCTTGTGTAATTAATAATGGGGATTTCTCTGAATACTCCAGCATCAAAAAGGGAGTAAGGCAAGGTTGTCCCCTTTCGCCCGGTCTGTTTATCCTATGCACTGAATTACTAGCTAACTATATAACACATAATACAAATATAACAAAATTATGAACATGGAACTCATACAAACTTTGTTAGCAGATGATGCCTGTTTTCTTCTTGAAGGCAGTCAAAAGTTTTGTTAACATTTAATTATCACTATTAAAAAATTCGCCACTAAATCAAATTTAAAATTGAATAAAGATCAATGCTCTGTAATGAAATTAGGTACACTTATAAGCAGAAATATAAATGGTTTAATACATAAACAATTGATTGGGACAGTGGAAACGAGACCACACTTTGGATAACAATATACAATAATACAATTATAATATCACCACTGCTGCCCCGCCATCAAGAGGGTGTTCCGAGATAAGGGGCGAAACACCTGATGACTGATGGGAACTCGGCTGAAGACGTCTGTGTTACTCAGTAACCACTGTATCACTCAACAAATGTAACGGCTGAAAACAAAATAATTCATACAATTCATGACTTTGAACACAATGGAGAAAATGGAATCTTTCACTTATAGGAGAAATTACAAGAATTATTGTAAGTGCCAGTGCCAGTATTTTTAAGACCACGTACATGCATTGTGCGACAGTCTTAATGAGGTCAGGCCCTCCATCGACATTTTCTACTGCGCATGTTACCTCGATTAGCTGACAGGTGAAGGGGACGAGTAAGGTGTGCTGAGAGACTCAGAGCCATCCAAGAGTGGACATTGTGAGCACATCGGTTGCTTAAGGACATGACTGACCAAGTACCCTACACCAGGTTTTGGCCACAACAGAGTGTCAACCATCAAAGTGGAGGGTCCAAAATTGCCCTTCTTTTAGTGTTTCACTTGTTTGTGAGGAAGCTTGTGCATGTTCTGTGTTTGTGTCGGATGTGACAGATAGTGGCAAGTTACAGTGCTGGGGTTTCTCCTATAAAGATCTGGAAAGGGAACAAGAGCAAGATGATTAAGTTCCTTCGGGATTGGCTTCAGGACGGTTTGGAGCCGGCTGAAGGGCAGTTGTTTATTGCAAGTCAAGAGGTTAAGTTTTTCTGGATTAACAAAGAATGCTTTAAACTGGTTGATGGAGGAATGTTTAACTCGAAGGAGGGCTTAGGTGATTTAGAAATGGTTATTCCGGGGAGCCTTAAAACGACGGTTATTGAACTACATCATGACATTCCTTCATCGGGTCACCAAGGTGTTGCCAGAACAAAGGCAAAAGTTAAAGAGAAATTATTTTGGTAACATCTTGCTTAGGATGTGCAAAGTTATGTGCGCGCTTGTAACGTGCGTTATCGGAACAAAAAGAACAAAATCAATGCAAAAGTGCCCCTGACAGAATATCAAGCAGGTGCACCAATGAAGCGTGTGCATATTGATTTTCTGGGACCATTTCCGAAGACTGCACAAGGAAATGAACATTGCTTGATGATGGTTAACCAGTTTACAAAGTGGATGGAGGCATACCACTGCGTTCTCAAAAAGCAGATGTTACCCCAAAGACAGCAATAGATGCTTTTTTAATCGGTTTGGATATCCGTTCCAATTATTTTCGGATCAGGGCCGAAAAGTTTAGAGTATTTTTTTCCAAGCTGTGTGTAAGGCTCTCCATATCCACAAGTATCGGACAACACCATACAGGCCTTCTGCAAATAGGCAAGTTGAGCGGTTTAACAGAACCCTCATGGATGCAGTGCGTTGCTTTATAGGGAAAAAAAAACAGAACAAGTCGGATGAAAATATTCCGCAGATTGCAGGTGCAATCAGGGCTTCGGTTAATAGAAG